>PVJH01008466.1:0-85147 GCA_004026705.1 Nesogale talazaci | reverse complement strand
GCTCCAAACTAACTAAAATCATGGGTTTACGCTCCTGAGTGGCATCCACGAGGGGAAGTCCTGGGGCAAGCTAAGGGTTTGAGCTCAACCAGAAAGACTGTCCACTTGAACCCACCCTTCGGCTCTGTGGGAGAAAGCCTCAGGCTACCTGCCAGTAGCGGTGTAGCCACTCCACGGAAGAAAGATCTAGCATTCCGACTCTGGAAGAATTGCGACTTTGGAAACCCCAAGGGTACTTCTGCTCTTTGCTCATCAGGGTCTGCTGGGTAACAATGTTGCCATTGAATCCTCTGGCTCCTGAGGAAAGAGGCAGTGGTCGGTCTTGCTCACTGACAAGAAAGAAGCTTGAGGGAGGTGCGATGAGTTCTGGAGGCTAAGCAGTCAGTGAATGACAGAGTTGGGCTTCCACTCAAAAACCCCTGTTCTTTCCAGGCCCCAGACCACAAGTGTGGGAGGAGGCAGTGCCGTGTGCTGTGTCTCTGAGGGGGGAACCTCCGGGCAGGAATGCTGCACTGAGATTTCCTTCCAGCTTTCAATTCTCCGCAACAAAAACACTTCCCAGATGTTTCCAGGACCTGGCAAGTCTTCAGTCACAATGCAGGCGAGGGCGCCCACACCTGCAGGAGAACAGAACTGTGTCATCTGACCTCTGCCGAGGATACCTTTGAACTTGTGCTCAGGCCCTCTGGTGGGACTCCTGCCTCAGCTGCACACAGGACTCTAAGACCGCATGGGACAACAAGCTAATTCCACTCAAGTTCTGGGTCGTGGTGGACTCTTCTGGCAGACAGCCTCCAAATTCCAGCTGCTGCCTCAGTCATCAGCTTCGTAGACCCACAAGGTCCATCGGTCAGGACCCCACAGGTCCCCAGGCCCTCTACCCCACACCTGTAAGACCAGACAGACTTCAATTCCCAGACACATTTCTCCCCCTAAAAAGTTAAGGCTTTTCATTCTTAACCCTTGAACAGACTTCATGCATCTGAGAAGGAATGCCAAGAAGTTTTTGCTAACCTAAGCCCCAGCGGCATTGTGGCTTATGCCTTGGATTGCTGACCTCCCAGGGTTGGCAGTTCAAACATACCAGCTTCTGCATAGGAGAAAGCTGAAGCTTTCTGTTCCCGGAAAGATTTCACTGCCTCTGAAACTCACAGAGGCAGTGCTACTCTGTTGTACAGAGCTGCCAAAAGTTGGAATTAACTTGATGGTAGTGGGTTCTTTTTGTTTTATGCAAGAAGCACCAACATCTTTGCTGCTGTCTATATACTCTCCTGGCAGAAATGGACAGACTAGAACATTCAGTCAACTTGAGGTCTGAGGGAGAGAGGGCTGTGCGGCCTTGCAGCATGCGCAGGGAAGAGGCAGAAGAAGCAGGCTGAGAAGAGCGCAGGTTTGGACTCCTCCAATTGCTCACTCTGCATCCTGCCAGCTGGGTGACATTGGGAAGGCACTTTGTTCCTAAGCCATCATGTCCTCATCTTTCACAGCCTCCTCTATAAGAAGCAATAGCCATGCCATGGGACTGTTAGGAGGATGAATTCAGATAATATGTCTGTCATGCCTGAGACATAGACTGTGGCTATAGAAAACACTCTTCCTCTTGTTATGGCCATCATTGTGATGAGCTCATCTCTCCTACTGAGTTTTCCGAAATGAGACAGGCTACACCATGAATCACAGTCTTATGGGAGGGGAGAGACAACAGGAGTGCCAAGGAAGGAAAGCCACTGTCTGCCCAGAGTGCTGAGAATGGCCCCTTCCACCATAGTCGGGACTCCATAGACGGCATTTAGGAGTGGGGCTGCTAACTCCACGGTCCAAGGTCAAAACTACCAACTGTTTCTCCAGGGAAAGATGGGGCTGTTCTTTTCCTGTGAAAAGTGACAGTCTCAGAAACTCACAGGAGCAGTTCTGCCTTCTCCTGTCAGGTGGCTCTGGGGTCGGCGTCAACAACGTTAGTTTGTTGTTGTTGTTGTTGTTGTTGTTGTTACGAGCTCAGTTATCTGAGTCAGATGAGCGCCCCCCCCCCAGCTCCTGATAACCCAGCTGGGGTCACCGTATGAGGCACCTGCAAGAGATTAAACTGGTTGGTGTTCCCAGCAGTCACTCCACTCCCTTGTCCATGTAACATGCATGTTCTCCCACTGCGAGCAGGGTGTGCTTTCTGCTTGACTTGCCTTGGCTAATGGGATGCCAGTGGGCATGACATCAACAGAGGCTTGTGGTCTGGCTTGTCTTCTGGCATGCTCGATGATTATCGAATACTTGGCACGTGCCAAGCACTGTTCTAAGCGATTTGCATGCATTATCTTATTGAATCTTCACCACTCTGAAAGGGCGGACATGATTTTCATCCTAATTTGTATAGATAAGAAAACGAGGGGCACAGAAAGATTAAGTAACTGGCCCAAAGTCACGCCGCCCTGGAACCAGACCCCAGGCTGCCCAGTGTCCTCAATCGCTTTTCTACACAGTGCCAAGTCACAGCAGGAAGAAGTGAGTGCAATACTGCATCGGTCTGGATTGACGAGAGAAACAAATCCAGAAACACTCATAAAAGAGAACTTGATATCAAAGAGTAATTGTATATTAAAAAGCCTCCCAGCCCAGTCCAAATCAAGTCCCTAAGTCCAATATCAAGTCATGTGTCTGATACTAGTCTATACATTTCTCTTCTGACCCATGCAACATATGTGATGATGCCAAAGGTAGGAAGGTCACAGACAAATGGGTGAAAAGTCTTGTGGTGGCGGAAGCATCTCCAGGGCTCTGGCTGCCATCAGCAGGGCTTCGTGTGGCTTGTCGGAAGGAAGACAAAGCAGACAGAGAGAGAGACAGAGAGAATGTCTCACCTCCCTGGAGGAAGAAGAAATTTCCAGAATCCTCATGAGAAGGCCCTGCCTATAAGGAGGGGGATCAATCTGACTGACTTGATTGACAGGCTAGACTCCATCCCTTCATTCTTTTATCAAGTTGGCATAAAACTGTGTAACTGCCACAAATACCTTTGCCCACAGAAACAAAATAAATATTACTATTCTGCTACTCTCTGACCAGCAGCAATGTGCCAGTCGCCGTGCCAGATGTTTCAAGCAAGGGGGCTTCAAAAAGATGGTGGAAGATTGAGTGAAAAGATCAGGGAACGTTCCAGCAAACATTTTGATGCCTTCTTATACAGCATTCCCCTTTGGGTGGATCTTATAGATGAGAAAACTGAGGCTCAAAGTAGTGAAGTTGCCCAAACCACACAGCTGCCAAGTAGCAGAACTGCCACTTGCATACTGACCCCAAAACTTGTACTCTTTCCATCTTTCCATTCGACCACATTATTAAATTCGGGGGGTCCTCTGTTGCTCTAGGCCTAAGGTAGAATCATCCAGCAGGAAACTGGAATCTCCACCCCCATTGGGAGAGTTTGGGGAGAACTGTTGGCAATGACATATAGGCTAGATCAACAGTTTGGGTCAATTTCGGTACAATTTTTAATGCGTGGAAACTCACAGGGCAGCTCTACCTGCCCTACTGGGCCACCATGAGTTGTAATTGACTTGATGACAGGGAGGCCCTGGTTGGGTTTGAGGGCATCTTGTTGTGTCATTGTTGTTTTACATCCCCAAAGAGATGGACTCAAACACACCCTACCCCAATCCTGGCTCATTACCATAACAAAGAAAATCCCTTTCCAAATGGCATTAAAATCATAGGCATAGAGGGGAAGATTTATAACAAGCCTTTTGGAAAGAGACAAATCAGTTCATCACATTTCATCCTTTGCCTCCCTTACCACATACAAAATGCATTCAATCCATCATATCATCCCAAAGTCTTAAATCCACTCTAAGTCCCAAAGAGCATCTCCTGAATGATCTAAATCACATGTGGTGATTACTCTGTACTCTTGTTCATTTTGTTTGTTTGTGAATGCTTTTCTGTAAATGAAATCCAGGACAGATAAATCTATAGAGACAGTAGGCGGATTAATGGTTCTTTGGGGGTATCATAGAGATGGTTAGGGGGAATGGGGAACTAACAAGGATGAGTATAAAAAAGAAGAAAGTTCTAAAGCTTATTGTGGTAGTGGTGGTCGTACAGCTCTTCTTGATTTGATTGAATTATTGAATCATATGATATGTGAATTATATGCCAACAAAACTTTTGGAAGAAAATCAAATATCTGGAGTCTTTATACTATTCTGTCCTGAGGCAAAATTCTTTCGCATCTGTGAGCCTGTGAAATCTGGACGACAGGTTATCTGTTTCCAAAGTACAGTGGTGGAACCAGCACAAGATAGATATTTCTGTTACAAATAGGAGACATTGGAGAGAAAAAAGGGATAACAGATGCCTGGTAAACCCTAAACCCAGCAGAATAATTTATATTAGTTCTAAAGACTTGAAAACAATCCTCTGTTCTTTGGTACTACCTGGGGAAGGACCCTGTCCTCTAGACTTTGGGTGTTGACCATGCTGTCTCGATTTCTGAACCTGTGGGTTGCAACCCCTTTGAGGGTCAAATGACCCTGTTACTAGGGTCACCTGATGAAGCAGAAATGAACATATCTTATGGTTGGGGGTTCACCACAACATGAAGGGCTGACTATATGTGCTTGCTGCGGCAGCACATGTACTAAAACATGAGGAACCATATCAAAGGGTCACAGCACTAGAAAGGTTGAGAACCATTGGGCTAGAGGAACCTCAACCTTGGGCTTCAGCTCCACTTATGAAGCACACTGGGAAGGTAACTCTCCTATCTTGGCATTGGGCAGCCCTATTTTTCTTCAAAGGAGTCCACGTGGCATAGTGGATACCAGTTGGACCACAAGATTGGCAGTTCAAAATCACCAGCTGCTCGACAAGAATAAGACACGGCATTCTACTCTCTCATAAACAGCCTCTGTGTCAGGAACCCACGGGAGCAGTTGTGCTTTGTCCTGTAGCATCACTATGAATTGGAATCAATTCAGTGACAATGGGTGAGATTTTTGTAGACTATCTGAGTGGTGATCCCACCCCCTCCACCCTGGCAAGACTTCTTTCATTCAACATAAAGAGGGATTCATTCAATTCACTGAACATATGTAAAGTTCATGTCCATACACCAAAATCCCCCCTGAAATCATCTTAAAACCAAACAATAACTCAAAAAAAATCCAGAAACTCATTGCTATGGAGTGCAATCTGATCACAGCAACCATACAGCACAAGGTACAAGTGCTTCCGTGGGTTCCTAAGACTGCAGCTCTTTAGGGGAGAAGAAAACTCTCATCTTGCTCCTGAGGTGTGGGTAGCAGTTTCAAGTTTCTAATCTTGGGGTCAGCATCCCAACCTGCAACCCCCTAGGCTACCAAAGCTTCCTCAAAACCCAACACTAGTTTTTCTCTCAGTCTCTCTGCCTCACACCTTAGAGTCAAGACCGACTCACAGGTCCCCCCTGTGGGTTTACATAACTGTGGCAGCTACATCATCTCCTCGCAACTTGAGCAAAGGGGTGGAGTCTAGCCTGCCAATCAGGTGCTAGCCCATGATGCCTCTCTGAGGACATGATTCTCCTGAGGCTTGTGGGAACTGTCTTCCTTCCTGGAGGTGGGCTCCCCCACTCTCTGTTAAACATCCCTGTTGAATGTTTAAGCCACAGGGGGCTATGCTGATGGCTGCCAGAACTCTGGAGTTCAAGGAGCCACATGAAAGCCCACGCCAACACGTAGATGCTTCCACCACCACTCGATCCACAAGACTGTCCACCCACTGACCTGTGGTCTTCCTGCGTAAGCATCATTGCGCGCGTTGCATGAGTCTGAAGAGGAATTTGTAGACTGGTATCAGGCATATGGGCTCATATTGAACTTAGGGACTTGTTCTGGACTGGGCTGGGACATTTTATTAAAATACAATTACTCTTTGATATAAAATTCTTATACACACATGAGTATCACTAGATTTGTTTCTCTAGTCAACCCGGCCTAACGCAAAGACCACAACTATTTCCAGGAATAGGAAACCCTGTCTTTCCCCCACAGGGTTGCTTGTGGTTTTGAACCGTTGACCATGAAGATAACAGCCCAACTCATAACTACTATACCTCCAGGACGCCTAACAATACTTTAGCTTAACTAATAAAGAATGTCTGCCTTGAGCATTGTGTACATTTAAGAACTACTTATATGGGATCAAATTGACAAAAGCATCTCAGATGATTAGAGAGGAACCTTAGAAGACAGGGCATTTATGTTAATGGGGGAAAACAACTCAGAGAAGGAGGGTAGTAATCAATGGTTGCCCAATAAGAAGAGTGTAATCCACGCCACTAAACCGTACATGTGGAAATTTACATGGATGTATTTTGGATCTTGTATATTCCCAACAGCAAAAATAAAATAAATTATATATTAAAAAACCACCATGCCTGTTTATTGCTGAGCATTATTCTATTGCATGGACAGAACACTTTTTCTTACCACCACCACCACCACCCCGCATCCTCATTCAACCATGGAAAAACATCTGAATGGTTTCCAGTTTGAGGCAATTATACATAGAGCAGCTATAAATATCTGTGTCCAGGAGATTTGTGATGATGAGTTGGTGAGGGGCTTACTTTTCAGATCATCTCCTCAGTGCTCAATGGTTCATACTGTTCATCTACCCCACCCTATGCCCCAGTAGTCTAAGCTAAACCTTCCCCCGATGGTTCTTCTCCCTCTTATGAACCTCTATCCCTCAGGTGAACACCTGTCACCCATCTAGTCCATTGCTTTATCTTCCCACCCTCACCCTCCCCGCCTTGGCAACCTCCATCAGTCTGTATCCTTTGGTATGACAATATTTGCTGTGGTTTTTTTGTTTGTTTGTTTCTTATAATAGTGGTCTCCTACAATATTTATCTTATTGTGGCTGAGTTGTTGCGCAACATAATGTTCTCCAGGTCCATCCACGCTATGATGTGTTTTGTGTTTTCGTCATTTTTTTTAAAATTAGCAATGTGCAACATCCCTTGTGTGTAGGTTACAAAATGTCCTTAGTCATTCTTCTACCATGATGCATCTGTGTTTGCATCTTCTTGATGCTGCAATGAATGCAGGTATGCATGTGCCTGCTCCTGCTGTGACTCTTCCTTTGTTAGGACATGTACCCAGCAAGGGCATGGCTGGAACCTGTGGGATTTCAATGTTCAGTTGTTTGAGGTAGTGTCATATAGTTTTCCACAGAGGACGTGTGGACAGTTATTTGTATATACTTTGGTTTTTTTTTCAATGGTAGAAATGTGTTGCCATTCAATTCATAGCTTCTATATGAATAATGAATCCATTTCTTCAGTTTTCAAGATCTCCTCCACCTCCTTTGGCTTTAGTTTTTAGCAAGCTGGTTATACAGTGATTGGATGTGGATTTCTTGAGTCTGGAGTCGTGTGTCTTTCACCACATTTATGAAGTCTTCCATTATTACTTCTCAAAAAATTTTCTTCTCATCACTCATATTTTTTCTCCTCACCTTCGAGGACTCCCCAGACATGGCTGTGAGATCTTTAGCTCATGCGTTACAGATCCAGGAGGTTTTGTTCTTTGTTATGATCCCCCATCCTCCCAATCTTGTATTCTCTCTACTGTTCAGATTTGATCATATCTACGACATCTTCAAATTCATTGATTCTCTCATCTGCCATTCCACCCATTCAATGCATGTTGTTGGTTATTAAGAGTGATGGGTGAAGCCTAGCCTGTCAATCATGCTGCCTCCTTGTAGGCATTGCCTTCTCATGAGGATTCTGGAAAATTCCTCTCTCTCTCTCTCTCTCTCTCTCTCTCTCTCTCTTTCTCTCTCTCTGATTCACCTTTATATTCAGGAGTCACACCCACAGGGCTACAGGAGTCACAAGGAGACCCCAGTCAATGCGAAGATGCTTCCACTGCCGCTGGATCCACAAGGTTTTCCACCCACTGGCCTGTGATCCTCCTACATTCAGCATCATAGTATATGCTGCATGCATCTGAAGAGGAGTTTATGGACTAGTATGGGATATGTGGGCTAATATCAGAATTCTGGACTTGATCTTAACTGAGCTGGGATGTTTTCTCAATATATAACTGGTTCTTTGATATAAAGCTTTTTCCTATGCATATACAAATGTCCCTGAGCAGCTTTTCTGACCTGGATTCTGTGTGTTGTGAGCTCTTATCTGTGTACATGCTCCAGTCTAGCCAGAACTGAAAGGAAGGACTGGGGTCATGATAATGGGGGGGGGGGGGGAAGAAACCTAAAAAACCTCAGAGGAGTAGTGCTTGTTTCATCAGTGTTATACTGTGCCCTGATTGATTCATCCCTTCTTTGTCACCCTTCTGTGAAGGTCTACAAGTGGGTTTGGGGTCTTTGCTCTGACCACTCCCCCCCCCCCACTCTCAACAATATGTTTCTTTTTGTTTGGGGTCTTTTGGTACCTGTTACCTGATCCTGTTGACATCTCATGAGAGCACAGACCTGTGTGTTCCTTCCATGTGGACTTGTTGTGTCTTTGCTAGATGGGTGCTTGATTAACTTCAAGCCTTTAAGACCCCAGATGCTATATCTTTTGATAGCCGAGCACCATCAACTGCTTCACTACATTTACTTATGTGCCCCTTTTATCTTCGGGAGAGTGAGCATTACAGAATGCCAGGTTGTTAGAACAAAGTGTTTTTGCATTGAGGGAGGGATTGAGCAGAGGTCCAAAGTCTGTCTGCTTCCTCAATGTATTGCCATATAAATGCCATATAAATATAAGGACATAGGTCAACACGCCTATTTCTATGAATCAATATATTTACATCAGTGCACATCTATGTTTACATCTCTATCCATAGCTTTGCTTCCTAGATTGTTCCTCTGTTTCCTTTTACTCTCCTCCTGTCACCCCCTTCTTCTGCCTCTTACTACCATATTTATTAGATCATAAGATGCCCTTGACCATAAGATGCACCCAGTTTTTAGAGCAGGAAAACAAGAAAAATATATTCTGAACCAAACAGTACCAGTATTCTAAAATATTTATTAAAATAAAGTAAAAATATGGTAATATTTAACAGCATAAACTCAACAGCGTTGTTTAGAACCATCATCACTTTCATTAACAAATAAGGGGAGGCGTGCGCTGTGCCAGTCATGTGACCTGACTGACATTGAGACTCCAGGAGGCGGGACTTCCCCTGAACACACAGCAATCCACAGCCTGCAAACAGCAGCGGACAGTCAGCAGGCACCTGGGATCATAAACAAATGTTCTGGAGTATCACACCTTCGGACCATGAGATGCACCCTCACTTTCCCTCCACTTTGGGGTGGGGGGCTCTTATGATCTGACAAATGCAGTAATTTCTCTCAGTTAGATTGCTGTTGCTCCAAACCCCCCAGGATCTCTACATCCTCCTCATTGTTGATTTTAATTCCTTAGTTGTTCCCCTGTCTATGGCATTCTTTGCTCACTGCTCCTTCTCCCGCCCCCACCTCATCCTCTTCCCCAGGTCCCTCTAGAACCTTTGCATTTCTCCTCATGCTTCCTTCTCACGCCTATCTTACATAGGCAGGTAGAACAATAAATAACAAACGAAAAGAAAACAAAAGATTTAATAAAAAGCGAGGGGAGAAAAAGAAAAGAAAAACAAAACTAACAAAATGAAAAAGAAAAAGTATATGTCATTCCAAGTCTGGCCGCTGACTTTTTGTTTTTGGTTTTGGTTTTTGGGGCATCACTGTCCTCGGGTGGTGGGTGTAGGAGGCCCAGCCTTTGCTCCTGTGAGCTGGAATTGAACCTCCATCCTAGTGGGCTGCAGTACCGTGCACAACCACCACGCCACCGGGGCTCAGCCCCTGGTCTGCTGACCTTTAAGACTATCTCCCTACTGGTTCTGCAGAGTCCTGGGAACAGTCCTAGACTGAAGTATATTTGGGGGCTCCTCAGGGGTTTTATGGCTTGGCTTTGCTCCTGCTGCTGATCTGTGAAGTTCCTTTCTTAGCTCATTCCACTGTGGGGGTTCAGACCAGACTAACTTCAGGCCATCTATCCCCAGGATTGCCCTCTGTCCCAGAGGACAATATGCTCCAGTTAGGGGACATCAAGTCTCAAGCTACTGTTCCCCTACAGACCTCTCTGTACCTTAGCAGCTCCATGCATGGGCATCCTCCTGAGGGCTTGGTGTGCCAGGATGGGGTCTAGTTCCTCATGCTTTCTTTATCCTTCTTGGTTTGCTTCTGTATGGGCATGGCAGTCTGGCCCCTCTCCCCAACTTGTAGCTTTGGTATTGTCCTCTGTAGCACATACTTCAGGGAGCAGGAGGGTGGGAGTGGAGGCTCATATTTAACTCTGCCACTTAGTAGCTATGTGACTCATGCAACTATTACATTCCTTAACCCTTCGTTACCTTGCTGGTAAAATACACATAAAAACAGGGCTTGGATTATGTGGATTATATGAAACAAAAAATACTTAGGCTGCTAACACGCAATAAACAATAAATGTAGTTCTCATCATTGTTATCACCATTATCCTCACTAATTTTAGGCTGTACTTCTTTCTCTGGCTTAGTATTAGGAGGGCCCAGGCTGGAAAAACCACTGCTTGAATATCACCTACCTCAATTTATTCCAGCCTGCAGAAGACAGCTTCCTAAAGGAGCACTTCTCTTCACAAAGGAGCATCCCACTACCAGATGTGTTTTCAACTTCTTGAATCCCATTGGCCCTCTATCCTTTCAAAGTGCAGAGATTGTGGTGAAAACCATTCTTATAATGGTGTTTGAAGTGGAATCAGATATATAGAAAGAATTTAGGGCAAAACAAGCATTCCAGGAGGCTCCAAAGCCGGGGATGTTTGAGGCATCGCCATGCCCAGGTCGTGGATTTCCTGGGTATTGGTTTCTGCCTTGCACAGGTATGGAGGCTAGGGAAAACATGGTTTGAATAAGTCAAGGATCTCAGAGATCAATATCTGCGAAGTCTCCCAAATTACTGGAGGGGATGGATTCCAGAATTGACAAGCTCCTTAAAGGGAAAATAAACTTCGTAGAAATACATGGGTTACTGGGAGGGTAGAGGGATGGTGGAGCAGAAAGGGGGAACTAATTTCAGGGATCTACATATGACCTCCTCTCTGGGGTGTGAACAACAGGGAGATGGGTGGAGGGACACATTGGAAAGTGTAAAATATGAAAAGGTAGTAACAATTTGTAAATTATCAGGGGTTCATGGGGGAGGAGGAGGGGAAATATGGGGAGCTGGAATAAAAAAAAGAACTAGGACTAGAGGAAAGGGGGAAAGTGGAGCTTATGCCAAGGGCTCAAGTAGAAAATATTTGAAAATGAATATGGCAGCATGTGTACAGATGTGCTTGATGCAAATGATGTACTGAATGTTATAAGAGCCATAAGAGCCCCCAATAAAATATATATTAAAAAATAGAAATACATGGGTCAAACCCAAAGGTCAATTTGTAATCCCCCAACAATGGATTAGTCTGTTTCTATAGCTTCCTTAAGTATAACCACTAAGATACATAGCACTAAGATACACAAGCACTGTTTGACTTTTAGGGAATGATTAGCTTAAAGCAACTAATAGTAAGCTTACTCTGAAGTTCTGTTGCACTAGATAATATAATAACTCTACTAAAAACATTTGTTCTTTATTTTTATTTCAAGCTGGCCAAATGCTGCAGAAATCTCTACCAAATTTTCAAGTCTTCCCACACGGTCCTGACCTCTTTGGCTTGCATTTGCAATAACCTGGGATACAGCCGGAAGTCTGCTTCCCTGACTAATTGTTTCCAAAGTCACAGAGGTACAGAGTCACTCACAGCACACTCTCATACTTCTCAGGACGCCACGTTCTTTCCTTCTCAAAACAAAACTTATTACTAAAGATAGCACACGTTCATTGTAGACTATCTGAGAAATGCAGAAAAACAAAACTCTAAAGGGATCGATTCTTTATCCTCAACATCTAGAGATAACAATTCTTTGGTGTCTTCTGGGTACCTCTCTAGATACTGTAAAGACTGGTATCCTATATCATTTGTGCCCTGGTGGCATGGTGGTTACTTGTTGGGTTGATAACCACAAGGTGAGCAGTTCAAAACTACCAGCTGCTTTGGGGAGAGAAAGATGAGCCTTTCCACTGTGGTGAAGAATTACAGTCTCAGTTACAGTCTCACTAGGGCAGGTCTACCCTGTCCTACAGGGTCAGTATAAATCAACTGGATGGTAGTGAATTTGGTTTGTTTTTCTTCTTTCATTGTTGGATATTCAGTCATTTTCAATATTCCAATAGACAGTTCCTTTTTGTAACCAACACTTGTTACTAATATCGCCTATAATTTTCTTAGGATCAGTTCCAAGGAATTTTTATTACTAAGTCAAAGAGTTTAAACATTATTAAAATTTTCTATTCAAGTTGACCTTCAGCAAATGTTATCTATTTTCCTTTCAGCAATGTGCAAGGTTGTCTGGCTCCTTAGATTCTTGGTAGCAATAACAACTATGATTTTTAAAAATTGTAGTTTGGTACATTAAAATATTGGATTGTTTTGATTATTGTTCCAGTGGGACTTTTGCATGAATCATGTTCCTTTGCGTTTCTTCATTTGTGAAGTACATATTATATTTTATGTTGATATGTCCATTGTATATTCATCTATTTCTTATAGATTTACCAGAGTACAACTCAGAAACAAAGAGGACAACATAGTTGGGCTTTTACAGTATATGAATTGATTCAATTGCTAGAGGCTACACTCCCTGCCTAGGAATAGTTTGAATCTAGGAAAATTAAAAGTCTTCAAAAACAAAATAGAATCCATAAATAGAACTATATTGGCTATTTTGAATTAAACGATCATATGGTTTTTCTGTGTCATAAATGACAGATGCGAGGAGAGTAATATCGCCATTTGATAATTCATCATGAAAAAGACCATTTCAAGATCAATCTTATATAACACTGTCCATGATAGGATTTATCTATAAAGACCTCGGTGATAGAAATGAAACTATACATCACATGACAGAATTTGCAACACCAATGACTTCTTTTCTGCAAATACTTCAATAAGATAGACAGCATCTTATACATGGAACTTTCCAGATGGAACACATGGGAACCAAATGGACTACATCTGTGTGAAGAGATAATGGAGAAGCTCAATAGCCTCAGTCATAACAAAGCCTGAGCCAATTGTGGAAGAGACAGCTGCTCATATTCTCAGGCTGATGTTGAACAAAATCGAAATAAGTTCATAAGAGCCAAAATGTAACCTTGAGGATGCCCCACCTGAACTTAGAAAGCTTTTCAAGAACAGACTTGACACACTGAACACTAGTGACCAAATACCTGACAAAGTATGGAAGGACATTAAGATCATTAAAAAGGCAGGAAAGAAAAAATCAAAGTGGATGTCAAAGATGGCCTGAAACTTGCTCTTGAACACAGATTAGTTAGAGAGAATAAAAGAAATGATGAAACTAAAAAGCTAAGTAGAAAAATTCAAAAGATAGCCCAAGAAAACACAGTGAAATATCATAACACAGTGTGTAAAAAACTAGAGTTAGAAAGTGAAAAAAAGGAGACCATGTAGCCTCTCTCAAGCTGAAGAAAACAATTCAAGCCTTGAATTGCAGTATTGAAGATTTCTCTGGGCAAAATACTGGCTGTTGTAGGAAGCATCGAAAGAAGAGAGAAGGACTACACAGTCACTATACCAAAAAGAATCAATCAACACACGACTGATGTGGTAGCATATGATGAAGAACCCATGGTACTGAAGGAAGAAGTCCAAGGTACACTGAGGTTTTAGCAAAAAACAAAGCTCCAGGAATTGACAGAATGCCAAATAAAATATTTCCAGAAGTTAATGAAACATCGGAAATATTCATCTGTACCAAGAAATGTGGAAGACTTTTGGAAAAGAAAGGATGTGTGTATGTAAAGAAGGTGATCCAACAGATCACAGAGAATGTGGAAATTATCAAAATATACCATCAATATTATGTGCAAGTAAATTTTTGTTGAAGATCATTTAAAGATGGCTACATCAGTACATCAACTGATACTTGCCAGAAATGCATGCTGGATACAGAAGAGGACATGGTGTAGGGGATTTTTTTTTAACTGATATCAGATGGATATTGACTGGAAGCCGAGACTATGAGAAAATATTTACTTGTGCTTTATTCATGTACCAAGGCATCAACTGTGTGGGTCATAACACACTATAAGCAACATTGAGAAGAATGGGAATTTGAGAACACTTCATTGTGCTTATTCAAAGAGAACAAGGAAATATTGCCTGGTTTGAAATCAGAAAAGGTGCGTGTCCGGATTTTATCCTTTCATCAGACTTATTCAATCTGTATGCAAACAAATATTCCAAGAAGCCAGATTATTTAAAGATCATGGCATCAGGATGGGAACAAACCTTGCTAATAAGCTGTGACATGCAGCTGATACAACTTTGCTTGCTGAAAGTGAAAAGAACTTGAAGCATTTTCTCATAAAGGTCAAAAACTGTATTGCCTTCCGTAAACTTGCATGTGAACATTAAAAATACAACAAATACCTTCATGACTGGATCAATAAGCATCATCATGATAAATGAAGAAAAGATGGAAATGTTCAATGATTTCACTTTATTTGTACCCACAATCAACCGCCAAGGAAGTAACAATCAAGAAATCAAATGGCATAGTACTTTGGACAAAATGGGTTCTTCTAGATAGAGTTAGGTCAAGTTTCAACACCTGATCATTTTGACCTCCCTCTTGATCCATTTTTAATTTCTTCCTTCCAATTGGAACTTTGCTTTGTTATTGTTGGTGGCTTTGTCAGACTAACCCAGAACAAGTAAATCAATAAAGACAGTAACTGGATTAAGGGTTCCGTGGGGGCATGGCAGGGAAGGGGGGTGGGGTGGGCGGAGTGGAGAGCTAATAACACGAGAAAGAAGAAAGTGTTCTCAAACGGATTGTGGTGGTCATGATTGCACAACCCCTCTTGACGTGATGAGACGGCTGGACCGTATGCTGGGTGAGTTACATGCCAAAATGAAACTGTTTGAAAAATAAAATGCCCCAGGGTAAACCTGTCACCTGGAGGACAAAGGTGTACGTGACCCTGCCGATGTATTCTTAATAGCTTCTGATATGTAAAAAGGGTGGGCAAGGCCTCCGGAAGATCTTGGAAAATCTGAGAGGCTTTCAGGAGGGTTCCAGGGAAGAACAGGGACTGCCAGAAGAACATAGACATCAGTCTTTAAGGAACTACAGCCGAGTGCTCCTGGGAGGCCAGGATGCGCCTCAGGGACTTTGGAAATGCCAGGAAGGAGCAATCCCTGGTAAAAGAAAAGGTCAATGTAAACTCAGAAGACCTTCCACAAGTTGGGCTGGTCCAGCGATTGCAAGGCTGGGCTCCATCCCACAAGGGGGAACACCGGGTTTTGTGGTCTGCGGGGCAGCAGGGTCAGCATCTGCTCCGGAGTAGCTGACAACAACTCTTTCTCTCTCTGTCTCTCTGCAGGCTGGTGGGGAAACAGTCGTGCTACTCAGTAGAGTCCCTCTTTCCATGTCTTGAGAGGCTAGGGGTTCCAGATAATGACACAGGATTTGGAAGCTGTGTCCTACACGTTCTCAGTGACTCTTTTGTGCTGTTTCCCAGGCACACTTCCTTCCTGGCTCAAGCTCCCAGGAGTCAAGGGAGGTCAGGTCAGTGTTCCCAGGCCCAGGACTATTGAGAAAAAGGCTTTCAAGTTCAGACCTGTATCTTCCAGCCCCCAAACCACATCTTTCTGGGCTTGGGGAGCAGAGGGTGGGGATGGGGGGGTGGTGTTCTTTGTTTCAATGATTGCAGAAGTAGCTCCTGGGTAGGATCTTCCAAGGAAGGGTGATTTTTTAGCTTTCTCTGAGTGCCTGGTTCCTGAGCTAAAGCCTGCCCTGGTCATTGGAGCTCCTACATCCTCCCCCCCACCCTCACATTCTCCCCTTCTGAGACAAACTCTCACTCCCCCTGCCTGGAAGGCGATCTGACAGCAAATCACATTCCCACCCCTTATGCTCACTGCGGAGGCCACATGACTCAGGGGAACGGGCCAGAAACCCAGGTCTTGAAATTGGGCCCAACTGATAAGACCCAGTTCCCGGAATCCCAGCCGAGAGCTTCCCGCTGGGTGGGGTTGAGCCTTCCCGGGGCTTGGGCTCCATCCTGGATGGCGGTGCTTCAAAGTCCAGGCAGGCCCCAGCTGGGCTGTCTGCCTCCCAGAAGAGAGGAAACGAAAGCCAGCCCCCAAGACTCTTTCCTCCAGAGACCTCTAGAAAGCAACTCAAGAGCCCTGCCTACTCCTAACCTTCCTCATACGCTACCCGCCACCCCTTGGATCTGCGTTGCGGGGTTTTTGCTCTCCTAGAGTGTCATTTGGGTGGGGCAAAGGTTAAAAGCACTTGGCTGCCAGCTGAAAACTTGGAGGTCTAAGTTCACCCAGATGCCTTAGAAGGAATAGCTTGCAATCAAGTCTGAAAAAAAGTGAGCCAGTAAAATGCCTGAGATCAACTCCAGGGCAGTGAGTGTGGACCGGGGTGGCTAAGCAACTCCTCTCCCGCAAACTCAGTGCCACCAAGCTCACTGCCACCTAGAACAGCGCCGTAGGACAGAGCCAAACCATCCAGATGGTCTTCTGAGACTCTGCCTTTTGACGGGAGTAGAAAGCCTCCGCTTCACCCCATGAAGCAGCTGGTGGTTTCAGTAAGCAGCTTGGTGTGGGCCACCAGGATTCCGACCTATGCATTTTCATTTTCTCCTCATTCTGAGCAGCAGACACTATTACTATTCGATAGAAGGCCAACTGAGGCTTTGAGAGAGAAAGTGACTCGCCCCCGGCTTATTGGTAGAGAAAAGAACAAAGACCTGTGATTGTGTTTATTTATTCCATTAACTATCAATCAGCCGGGCTGAGCCCTGGAGGCCTAGTGGTTGTGTGCGGGACTGCGGCCCACAGGGTTGACGGTTCAAATCCAGCAGCAGCTCTCCAGGAGCAAGGCTGGCCTTCCTGCTCTCACCAGGGCAGTGATGCCACACACAGAAAAGTTAATACTTCGAATGAGAAAGGGCAGGTAATCTTAAAAAAAAAGGGGGGGCAACTATCAATCAGCCACGGAGAAGATACCAAAGTCCACAGGGGTCTGATCAGAGACATAAAGGTCAAACATAGACCAGGCAGGATCTATCCTAAATCAGGAGGTATATGTCTATCTATCTTGAGAAAGAGGCATCCCACCACTCTAGTTGGCTTTTCCATGTGGGAAAACCCGCTGAGGCCAAATAGGTTCATGAAGAAAAGCTTGGAATTGACATTTTTCAGTGAAATGTCCTGGTTTTGAAATGTTGGCAACTGGCTAAACATAAAATCAAAGCAAAAGAAAACCAAACAATAGCAGACTTAATAATTGAAATCTTTGGGCCAGAGAAAGTCCACCAGCTGGCAGTTAGCAACCTCTGAAGCTGGCAATTGCACCGCACTGGGCTCCGTGCATAGCAGGTGGGCATTCAATGTTTGCCACATGAAATGGAAAACAAGCCAGCCCTGACTCCTCTGAGGGACCATGGTTTCTGCAGGGCGGACTCTCAGCTGTCCCTCACAACGCACAATTTCAGATGGCTTGGCGCTTCTTACTTTCACAGCAGATAGACCATCTGAAGCACATACTGACTGGATAGCATTCAAGTATTTATTATAAGCTCCCTAAAGACTCCACCAAGGACTCAAGGTAAGAACACAACCTGAAAGAAAGAACGTGTTTACCCTTTGCTTGACCTTGTTCTCTTTGTCAACCTGTCTTGGACATATGGAAGCATTCCAAGACAGCCCTAGAATTCAGCAGCTCTCTCTGTTCAGTCTTCAAAAAACAAAGGAATCAATTACCCACCAGTGTGCCTTAGGTCCCCACCCTGCTCTCCTCCTCCTATGTAATGATGTGATTCTTGTTCTTTGGTGCTCGATATCTGCTCCCTTCGGCCCCTTTTGATCACGCATGCTGGTGTGCTTCCTGCATGTGGATTTTGACACGGGGAGGAGACAGACCAGTCAGTGGGCAGCCAGGCAGTGATGATGCATACAAGTTTCCTCTGATTCCTGAAGCCTTCCTCCCTATCCCCCAACCATCATGGTCCCAACTCTACCTTGCAAATCCAGATGGACTGGAGAAGTCACACTGGCATAGAGGGGAGCTGGAGATATGGGGAAACCAGGATGGATGGGCCCCTTCGGGCCAATGGTTAGAGTGGAGATACTGGAAGGGTGGAGGGAAAGGGTGGTAGAGAGACGGAACCAACAGCAAGGATATATACACAAGCTCCTATTTGAAGGACGGGCATCAAAGGAGTGGGTTGGGGGAGAGGTCGGGCAGTGTACGATATGACAAAACAATAACAATGTATAAAGTATTGAGGGTTGGAGGGGAGGAGAGACCAGGGGAAGATGGGAAGGAATGGATAAGCCAATACTAGGGGCTAAAGGGAAAAAGGTGGACAATTGGAGAACAATAATAGAAGTGGACATGTGAGGGTGCTTGACGAGTATGCTTATTTATATGTTGTGAAAAACGATGTATGAGCCCCTAATAAAATGATTGGGGGAAAAAAAAAAGGAGTCTTAGCTCCTCCCATGACATTGACTGTCACCTTGATGCCTCACCCAAGCCTTAAACCAAGTTCACTATCTTTTCTCCAGGATCAATATGCCCTCCTCCTTCTGGCCCTATGTCAGCCATTTACACCACCATTCTGTTTACCAGCTCTAAATCCTAACCTTGTTTCTGATTCTATTCATATTCTCTCGTTCATAGTCAGCCCCAAACTCTCAGCCAATAACTCATTCCATCTCTCACCACATCATACCTGGGCCATAGTTGGAGATCAAACCACAGTCACTTTTCATCTTGTCTGATTCTGGTAGTGCTCCCCCATTCCGACCAAATTGTGAGGCATGCACCCTTGCTTCCAGGAAGGGTCGTTAGAGCATAACATGGCAGTCAAGTTCTTGGGTTTTGAATTTCAAAAGTCAGTGACCAAGTATGAAGACTACCTAGGGCTAACTTAGCCAGAGGACATTCCTTCCCACACTCCCCTTCCCCAGGAGAGAAAGATTTCCTAGGTTGGGTGTTGAAGAGGGTTTGGAAAAGGAAAGACTGGTGGGTTTTGGAAAGAAACGTTATGCCTTCTTGATCATTCTGAGCTGAACCTAAAATAGATTTGGGGAACATTTCAAAGTACAGAAAGCATGTCTTACTTTCCAAGAAAGGGTGCAGCACCACCCGGCAACTCTTCTTATGTCAGAGTAAAACTATGCCCCTCAGGGCTTTCAACAGCTATTTGCTTGTTTGTTTGTTCAGAAGTAGATTTCCATACTTTTCTTCCAAGGTGCCTCTAGAAATGTACTAGAGCTTATATTCTACAGCAATTGGTTGGTAGAAGGCTGCCATTTACGGTGGGGGACCTAACTTCATTTTGCATCTTGATGTAGATTCAGATGCCATTTGAGTTCTTTGTGTTTCTTCAATAATGGGGCTCTCTGCCAGATTGTAGAAAAGTCTAGGCAAAATGAGGGAATGGCAGGTTACATTTAGGATGAATGGAGTTAAAAGCAAATTACAAATCCCAAGTAGACTCAGGAAAGGGTGGTTTTTTTTACTTACACAACAGACCAGGGGACTTGATTGGGTGTGTACTTAATAATTTACCAAAAATAGCCATAGTCTACTAATTTAAGTTGAAAGTTGGGGCTTTGGTGACATAACCATATCACTAATGTGTTGCAGAAACAATTCTGCAACCGAAGATTTATATATATATATATATATATATATATATATATATATATATCAACTTACAGTGCTATGCACATCCTAGTTATGTCCCTTTCCCATTTTCTGTGACAGGAAGTAATTGAGCTGGCACAAATTGTGATTTTATGATGGTTTCCTTTGCTTTCTATCATATAGAATTACCCTCATTGCATGCCATGAGTCAGAAGACCCCATTGACCTCTGCATTGTGTGGAGGCAAATAGTTTCTTTCGCTCTGGATGGTTCTCTTTGTTGTGTTGTTTGTCCTATTGAAGGAGTCTCTGTAGAACATGTCTGACTCTAGTGCCCTTTTTTTTTAACCCATGGACACATCCAGGGTGCTTCTGGTGAATTTGGACACGCAGCCTTTTGGTTAGCAGTGAAGTAATGGGTAGAGATCATATAGCAACCATGAAACATACAACTTTCCTCTGGTTCTTTAATGCTTCCTCCAGCCCCTCGAGCCCCTCCTCGCCCTCCATCATGGTCCCAAATCTACCTTACAAATTCAGCTAGATCAGAGGCTGTACACTGGTACAGAGAGGAACTGGAAACACAGGGAATCCAGGACAGATGATCTCTCCAGGACCAGTGGTGAGAGTGGCGATACTGGGAGAGTGCAGAAAAGTTGGGGTAGAAAGGGTTACCAATCACAAGGACCTACATATAACTCCCTCCCTAGGAGATGAACAGCAGAAATGTGGGTGAATGGAGATGCTGGACAGTACATGACAAAATAATGATAATTTATAAATTATCAAGCGTTCGTGAGGGGGGTGGGCAGGGAGGGAGGGAAAATGAGGAGCTGATACCAAGGGCTCAAGTAGAAAGCAAATGTTTTGAAAATGTTGATGGCAAAAAATGTACAAATGTGTGGGACACAATGGATGGACAGATGGAGTATGATAAGAGTTGCATGAGCCCCCAATAAAAAGATTTAAAAAAATAGCTTCATGACATCTTGGAAGATCAGGCTTAAAATATCCCAGAGTTTCCCATGGCCACCAAGTGGTTCCAATCTCCTTAGGTTCCTGAAAGAGGCACCAAAGAGCTGGGAGTCCGTGGAAGAGACCTGCTGGGGAGAGCCAAGGAAGATCACCAGATCCTGAATTTCCATCACAATTACAATCTGTGGTGGATATTAAAGGGAACCTGAATTCAGAGATATTAAAATTATGCCTTTCTTCTCCCAGAAGCGAACATGTAAAATAGGGATATTATTTTAAAAGTACGGTTGCCTTTCTTATAACTTGAGTTTGTATCTTGAAATTCCTCTGTACTATAGTCAGTCCCTTGCCTCCACTTTATATTCTAGAGCTGTGGTTTTCAAGCAGAAATTATTTTTGTTGCTATTTCATAACTGAAATCTTGCTCCTGTTATGAATAAGGCGACCCCTGTGAAACGGTCATTTGACCCCCCCCAAAGGATCATGACCCACAGGTTGAGAACCATTGTTCTAGGTCATTCTGTATTCTGCTACTAGAATAATCTTCTTAAAAACCCACTTTCTACTTCATGGACTCCAAGAATAATTAGTGAACATCTCCTAATTAGTGAACATCTCCCCAAACCGATACTCGATGCACTACAGTTAGAAATGAAAAAAATGCAGCAACAATATGGGAAGGCATTTAGCAATATGTAGCAAAATTACATATACATTTATCACTTGAACAACTTACCCCCCTTGTGAAAACCTATTCCAAAGGAAAGTATCAGTGAATCTGTACACCAGAAACATTCAAATACAGCACTGCTCCTAAAAACAGTGAAACCCTGATGTCTGGCATGAGGGGACTGGTTGAGGAAGCTACCAATGTGATGTCATTAAAATATATAAGAATGACCATGCAGCCATAGAAAAGAATAATAAATAGTTCATTCTAAGAGTGTAGTGGCCAAGCACCTGACTACTAAGCAAAAGGTTAGCATTTCAAACTCTACGGTTGCTCCACAGAAGAAAGCTGTGGCAGACTTCTCCCATAAAGATTTACAGTCATAAAAATGCTATGGGACAATTCTAATCTGTTGTATAGAGCTACTTTGAGTTTGGCATCAAGTCCATGGCAGTATATTTGCGGTGTTTTGGGTTTTTATTTTCTGTTGCTTTGATAATCTAGAGCAGTGGTTCTCAACCTTCCTAGTGCCTCGGCCCTTTAATACAGTTCCTCATGTTGTGGTGGGCCCCACCCCCACCCTCATAAAAATTATTTTCGTTGCTGCTTCATAAATGTAATTTTGCTATAGTTATGAAATGGATGACCCCTGTGAAAGGGTCACTTTGACCCTAAAGGGATAGTGACCCACAGGTTGAGAACCACTAATCTAGAGTACCTAGTAGACCAGCAGTATTTATCTCTAGGGTATAATGAGCAGGAGAACAAAAGTACAGAATACTGTGAGTACTATGTTACATTTTATCTGAGAAAGCAGACATTATTTGATCCTAGGTACATCTTGATTATACATTTTGTAAAGTTCAAGGATAACCAAAACACAAGTCAAACTCCCTGCCATTGAGTCAATGTCGACTGAGACAGGTCTACAGGACAGGGTAGCACTGCCCAGGATAACAGAAACCAAGGGTTGGTTCCTTGTACAGGAAGGAGGAAATAGGTGTGGAAGCAGGATTTCTCTGAATCTTGTCTTATAAACTTTTACCTGAAGAGCGTATGTGATTTGAATAATTATGAAGCAAAATTAATCAAATACGAAATAACCATTACATTAAAATGCTGTATTAATATAAATGAACAACAGAAACGTGGGTGAAGGGAGACAGCGTATGGTGTCAGATACGAAAGCAATATATAATTATTTATCACGGGTTCATAAGGATGGGAGGGGAGGGAGGGAAAAAAAGAGGAGCTGATCCCAAGGGCTCACGCAGAAAGAAAATGCTTTGAAAATGAGGGTGGTGAACTTCTGGGAAGATGGCGCCTGAGTCACACATACCAGAGGGACTCCGCAGAGATCACCCCAGCAGCGTTTCTAAGAGGCAAGTTCAGCACGCTGGATCGCAGGAGGAGCTTCATAAAGATAAGCAGGCACAGACCCACAAGACTTTGAGGGGCTAGGGGCTTTGGGCTTACGACAATGGAGGCCAGTTAGCGTTTGGCCTTAGCTGCACCACTGTCTCGGTCAGCGCCGGGATCACTGGGAGCTGGCACAGGGGCTTTCTGTCAACACAGCCGCAGCTTACGGCCAGTTTGGGGCAGGAATTAAACTCTTGCAGCAGCTCCACGGTCAGGCATCAAGTCTGAGCGCTGTTGCTACTTTCGTTTTCCTCCCTTCTCGCTACCCCCCCACAGTCTCAGTGGGCTAGTTTCTTGTCTTGTTTCTTAGCCCTCTTGGCCTCTTCCATTTTCTCTCACATGCCACTGCAGACCTCCAGATCATTCCTCTTAGCATCTAGGTCTTCTCCACCCAGCTGGGAGAGCTCCACACTGTGCAGTGTAGTCCGAGGCAGGAGAAGTCCGCCAGCCCTCCACCAGGGCATATTCTACCAAACTCCTTCCAGGGGAATTCCTATCTGTGTGGTTGGGTAAGCTCCTCTCTGTTCTCTGTGGTCCCACATGACTGAGGGAACTTCCCCCTGCTGTGGTGCCTCACACTGCCCAAGACAGTTCAGCCAACACTCACCAAAGTTCCATGCTGCTGCGGGAACCTCTGCTCAACCTCTGCAGTGAACTGCTTGACCAGGACAGTTTCGTCCACCATTTGTAATGCTCGACACAAAGGCAGGCAATCCACCAGCCTTCTGTGCACTCCCCTTACAAAGGGGACCTCTGCACACCCTCTGTGGCACCCCAAGCTGCCATGGGCCACACCATCATGGCTTCTCGAAACATCATGCAGTACAGCACCATCCTTGTGGGTCCACAACAATCCCTCCAGTGTCCCCTGAGAGGATCATCCTACTTGCCCTCCAAA
This sequence comes from Nesogale talazaci, assembly GCA_004026705.1. Lineage (NCBI taxonomy): Eukaryota > Metazoa > Chordata > Mammalia > Afrosoricida > Tenrecidae > Nesogale > Nesogale talazaci. The sequence goes on along the minus strand of PVJH01008466.1, from coordinate 61,363 downwards.
TAACAAAATACTTGTTGACTAGGGAAAAAAATGAAGCCACTAGAAGATAAAGTGGTGGCTAAGTCCATAATGAAAGTAGCTGCAGGCAGTTTGAAGAGGCATTTCTACAAATCTCCAGAGAGAGAGAGAGTGTGTCAGTGTTCTTCGGCTCCCTGGAAAATGGCACATGGCTCCTCTAAAACAATGCAACACAAACAAAAATCAGCCCCACTGACCTCAATGAAAAAACAGGAGAAAGAAAAGGCAATGGCAGAAGATGTCCTGAAGCTAACGAGATGCATAGAAGAAGCAAACATCGATCTGCCACAGAAAGAAATTTTCAGAATGTGACTTGGAGTCATACAGGATATGAGGGAAACAAGACAGGAAAAGGATGAAATGATAGAGGAGATAAAGTCCATACACCAAAGGGAACTATAAGTGCTTAAGGACAGGCTAACAAAAACCAATAGCAAACCCAGGGACTTTGCGACTCAACTGGAGAAAGCAGATAACTGCATCGGTGACCTAGAGAATAGCCAAGCAGACTTTAGAAAGTGTGAACAAAAATCTAACAAGAGCATCAGAGAAACGGAAGAAAACCTAAGAGCAACATCTGATGCTATGAAGAGGAACAACATCACAATCATTGGATCACCGGAGGAAGATACAACAAAGAGGTCATCTGCAACAATAGAGAAACCTTGGAGGAAAAATTCCCCAGGTAATGAATAAAAAACTGGCAACCATTTAGGAGGCTGAAAGAACACCAGCTAGACTGAATCCCAAGAATAAGTCACCATGGCACATAATAGTTAAACTATCCAACTTTGAGGAAAAGGAGAAAATCATGAAAGCACCTAGAGATAAACAATTGATCACACATAAAGGTTCCCAAATAAGAATATGCTCAGACCTATCAGTGGACACTATGAAGAAGAGGAGACTGTGGAGTAATATATCCCCAAAATTGAAGGAAAATGATGCAAACCCAAGAATACTCTACCCCATCAAGTTATCGATCAAGATAGAGGGAGAAGTAAGATTCTTCCCAGACAAGGAAACACTCAAAGACTATGTTAGAAGAAATGACCCAGTATGGGCAGAAGAACAGCACTCACCAAGCATAAATAAGAGACCACCACATAGAACAGCCTCAACCAGAGGGCAACAAAGAAAAAGCAGCCTCCAAGATAGGATTGGCTTAAGGGTGGAAAGAAGTCAAGAATGACCCACCTTCCCACATTTGCACAACACACTGAAAATAAAAGAAAGGGAAGTAGGGAAACATCCAACACAAAAGTTATAAGATGACACCACAGAGTACACAGATGGAGATAAGAATCCTGAATATCAGTGAACAGAATTCAGGCATTTTAGGACTGAGGCTAGCAGACTGGTTTAGAAAACACAACCCATCAGTCTGCTGCCTACAGGAGACACATCTCAAGACTACAGACAAAAGCAGGATGAGAATCAAAGGCTGGGGAAAAGCATACTAAACAAACAGCAATTAAAAAAAAAAGCAGGGGTAGCAATCCTAATCTCGGATAAAATTGACCTCAAAGTGCAAACCATAAAAAAGAGATAAGGAGGGACACTATATGATGCTCAAGGGAAAGGTAGACAATAAGCCACTAAACATTTTAAACGCATATTCCCTGAATGAGAGACGCACTGAATACGTCAACCAAAAATTTCAAAAGATAAGAAAAGAAATCAGTGGGTGACTTCAATACACTGCTCTCTGAGAAAGACAGATCACAGGGAAAGAAACTCAGCAAGGAGGCTAGAGAACTAAATGCTACAGTTGGACAATTTAACCCGATAGATAGTTACAGAGCTTTTCATTCAAATACAAAAAAAATTCACTTTTCAAGTCCACATGGCACATATTTGAAGACAGAACACATGCTGGAGCAAAAGGTGAATCTGCATAAATGTAAGCACATTGACATCATATAGACCTCTCTCTCTCAGACCACTGTGTCGTAACATTGGAAATCAGCTAAAGGAAGATGAAGAAAAGAAGAGCAGAACAATTGGAAGATAGACAACTCTCCATTGCAAAAGGAATGTGTACTGGCCCAGATCAGTGATGAAATTAGGAAATTCCTAGAAGTCAATGAGAATGAAAACATGACATACCAAAACTTATGTGACACAGCAAATGCAGTTATCAGAGGAAGTTTCATAGCAATACATACATACCTGAAAAAGGAAGAAAGTTTCATGATTGATATGCTGGCACAAAATTTACAACAACTAGAGCAGAGTCAGCAGGAAAATCCTACTAATAACAAAACAAAAGAAAAATAAATAAAAATCAGGGCTGAGATTCAAGAGAGGGAAAATAAGAAAACTATGGAAAAAATTAATGCTGTTAAAAGTTGGTTCTTTGAAAGGATAAACAGAATCAACAAACCGCTGGCAAACCTAACCAAAAAAAAGGAGGAACCAAATTTCAATAGCAAGAATGAGTGATGAAAGAGGGGACATTACAACAGATCCTAATGAAATAAAAAAGATAATTACACAGTACTACAAAGGATTGTACTCCAATGAATTCGATAACTTAAAAGACATGGACAAATTCTTTGAAAAAATTATCTCTCCCTAGACTATCACCGATGGATGTCAAGAATCTTAACAGACCCATAGCAATAGAAGAAATAGAAAAGACTGTCAAGGAATTACCAACAAAAAAATCCCCTGAACCAGATGGCTCGACAGGAAAATTCTACCAAGCATTCAGGGAAGAACTGACACCAATTCTACACAAACTTTCCAAAACATAGAAAAAGACCAGCAAACTCCTGAACTTCTATGAAGCTAATTTAACTCGGATACCAAAACTGGACAAGGTTCCATAAGAATCAAGAACTGCAGACAAATATCCCTAATAAACATCAATGCAAAAATCATGAACAAAATAATGACCAATAGAATACAAAAGTATATATAAAGCAAATAATTCACCATGACCAAGTAGGATTCATACCTGTTATGCAGGGATAGTTCAACATACAAAAGACTGTTGGTATCATTCTCCACATTGACAGGAAAAGCTATAAGAACCACATGATAATATCGATAGATGTGGCAAAAGCATTTGACAACATTCAACACCAATTTCTGAGTAAGATACTTGAGAAGATAGGAATGGAAGGAAAATTCCTCTAGACAATATAAGCTATATATGAAAAACCAACAGCCAACATGATAGTCAGTGGAGAAAAGACTAACACAAACCCACTGAAAAAGAGGACCAGACAATGATGCCCCTTGTTCTCTCTTATTTAACACCATACTGGCTGTTTTAGCTAATTGCATAAGGCAAAGAAAAGACATCAAAGGTATTTGCCTGGGAAAGCAAGAGGTGAAACTATCATTATTTGCAGATGGTATGATCTTATATTTGGAAAATTCCAAAAGCTCTACAAGGGGAATACTGGAAGCAATAGAGGACTGTGGCAGAGGGGCAGGACACAAGCTCAACAAACAGAAGTCTATCAGACTGCTATACACTTCGGATAAAACTACAGAAGAGGAGATAAAAAAGATGATAACCTTCACAAGTCAAGCACAAATCGAAATATCTAAGGATATACCTGACTAAATGAACAAAAGATCTACATGAGGAAAAACTACAGAGCACATTACAAGAAACCAAGAGTGACCTCAACAAATGGAAGAATTTCCCATGCTTGTGGATTGGAAGACTCAATATAGTAAAGATGTCTGTTCTGCCCTAGGCACTATATAAGGTTACTGCAGTTCCAATACAATTACCCTCATCTTTCTTCAAAGAAGTGGAAATATGATTATCAACTTCCTATGGAAAAGAAAGAAGCCCAGAATTTTTTTTGGAGGGGGGCATCACTGCCCTCTGGTGATCGTGGGAGCTACCCAGCGCTGCTCCTGAGAGCTGCTACTGGATTTGAACTGCCAAGCCTGTGGGTCACAGTCCCGCACTCAACTATTTATGCCACCAGGGTTCAGCCCAGAAGCCCAGAATTAGCAGAGAATTCCCCCAGAAGAAGGACATAATGGGAGGCCTCTTTTACCTGACTTTAGCATGTACTATACAACCACAGTGGTCAAAACAGCAAGGTATTGGCATAATGCCAGATACTCAGACCAATGGAAAAGAACTGAAAACCCCAAAATAAAATCATCAGCATACATACAACCTTTGATAAGGGTTCAAAATATATCAAGTGGGAAGCAGATGCCCCTTTCAAAAAGTATTGCTAGAAAAATGGATATCTACCTGCAGAAAAATGAACAAAAACCCTTATCTCACTCTATGCACAAGAATAAACTCAAGGTGGATCACAGACCTCAAGGTAAAATCCCAAACTACTAGGGCCATCAATGGGGGAATTGGGACCAACCTGAGACCTTTAGTACAGGAAATACATAAGCAATCAGAAATAGGGAAGAACACAAGCACAGAGGAGGCATAAATAGACAAGTGGGTTATAATGAAGATAAATTACCTGTGGACATCAAAAGAATTCAACAAGAAAGTAATAAGAGAGCCCATGGACTGGAAAAACATCTTTAGCAATTAAATATCAGATAAAGGCCTTATTACTAAAATCTATAGTACTCTACTAGTTTCCAAAAAGGAAAAAAAAACAACTAATTGCCCATTGAGGAGGTGGGCAAAGGACCTGAACAGAGGTTTCACAGGGGCAGAAATCCGAATGGTCCATAACATGAGAAAATGTTCCCAATCATTAGCCGTAAGAGAAATGCAAATTAAAAGAACAATGAGATACCACCTAACCTCCTCAAAGATAGTCCAATTAAAAAAATCAGAACGCAACAAGTGTTGGAGGAGTTCTGGGGAGACAGGAACTCTCATCCACTGCTGGTGAACCTGTAGACATGTACAGTCAATATGGAAATTGATTTGGTGATATGTAAAACAGATGGAAATGGAGCTACCATATGATCCAGCAATTCCCCTGTTGGGCATATACCCAGAAGAGGCAAGCACCAAACCACAGTCAGACATCTGTGCACCAATGTTCATTGCAGCACAGTTCACAATTGCAAGGAGTTGGAAACAACCCAAATTTCCATCAACTGATGAATGGGTTAAAGCGCTGTGGTACATACATACTATAGAGTCCTACCCATTACTAAAAAGCAGTGATGAACACATGAAGCATATCACAGCATGGGAAGAACAAGAGGAAATGGTGCTAAGCGAAGTTAGCCAAGCATAAAAGGACAAGTACAACATGAGTCTGCTGAGGTAAGCTTAAAAAAAAATGCAAACAGAGCATAAGGAAAGAGCTACTGTAGACAAATATTCCTGAGGTGAGGCCCAGGTAGTATGACAGGGATCAGACCAAATCCAGGGCTACATATGGTAGCCAACCAAAAAGGGGTAGGGGGATTAAATAGCAATGTGTAGCAGGGAAATAGGATACTAAAGCACCCAAGGGAAGGGTATTATTTATATCTCCGGAGAAGAAGAAGGACCGTACTTAAACCCAGTGTTTCAGGATGTGAATCCATTGTGCCAGCATGGATCGGGGGGCCAGTGGAGGGGTCTGAGGGTCTTGCCCCAATCCCAACTATGTGAACAACTTCCCTCTCCCCAGAAGAATTTACTTTAGAGGACAGCACTGAGGCTGCAGCTCAGGCAGGAAGAAATGGCTGATCAGAGCACATGGAAGTAAATGAAGGGGAAAGAAGAGAGAGTGGAACACATCTTGGCCCACCAAGCATTGAGGACAATATCTGCACTCAGAACAGCCAGCGCACAGAGTGGACCAGATGGCTGACTCCTGACCCATGGCCTTATTGGGGATAACACTGGAGACACAGTGGTGGGATTGGCCCGGCCTTACCCCAACACACCAAGGCAAAGCACTAAGGGAGAGCCGCAGGGGGAAAACAGGGTGGTCCTCAGGGAGTGCAAAGGATAGATTAGGGGGCCAGGGCGTGGCACCCCAATGGACTCTACTGGAAGATACTTCTAGAGGTCAACACACAGGCCTTGTACTATTCACAGATTTTTCTTTTTCTAAAAAATTAATTTTCAAAAAAAGTTTTCTTTCTTTATATATATTTTTGGTCTTTCTTTTTTTGCTGTTGTCATTTTGTTTTCTTTTGTCACTTCATCTTGCTGTGTCTTGTTTTGTTGTGCATATTATTATCTCTGCAGGTCTGCCTAGATAAAATAGGCTGGATGAACAGTTGGGAGGAGAAGACAAAGGGACCAATGGTTCCCAGGGGACATGGGAGAGGACGAGGTGGGGGAAAGGAGGTGGTGTTGACTAATCCAGGGAGAAGGGAACAAGTGATCCAAAATCAGCGGCAGGGAAGGTGTGAGAGGTCTGGTGGGGGTTGATCAAGGACAATGTAACTGAGAGAAAGTATTGAAACCCAAATGAAGACTGCGCATGATAGTGAGACAAGAGGAAAATAAAAGGAAACAGGACATTTATAGAGGTCTAAATAAAGGCATGTACATATGTAAATATATTTTTATATGATGATGAGGCAATAGATCTGGGTGCATATGTTTATAGGTTTAATATTAAGGCAGCAGATGGACATTGGGTCTCCATTCGATGCAAGAACACTTTGTTCTATTAAATTTGCATTCCATGATGCTCACCTTCGTGACAGGATCTTTGAAGACAAATATGTGCAAAAGTGTATGTGGTGAAGAAAGCTGATGGTGCCCCACTATCAAAAGGTATAGGGTCTGGGGTCTTAAAGGCTTGAAGGTAAACAAGTGGTCATCTAGCTCAGAAGCAACAGAGCCCACATGGTAATGGCACACCAGCCTGTGTGACCACGAGGTGTGGAAGGGATCAGGTATTAGACATCAAAGAACCAAAAATTATATCAATGTAAATGAGGGGGAGGGCTGATTGGGGACCTAAAGTCCATCTGTAACTAACAGAACATCCCTTACAGAAGGGTCACAGGGAGGAGACAAGTCAGTCAGTGCAGTGTAGCAATAATGAAATATACAACTTTCCTCTAATTCTTTTTTCAAATCACTTTATTGGGGGCTCACCCACAATCTATACATACATCCATTGCATGTCAAATATATTTGGACTTTTGTTACCCTCATTGTTCTCAAAACATTTGCTTTCTACTTAAGCACTTGGAATCAGCTCCTCATGTTCCCCCTTCGTCCCTGCACCCCTTCCTCATGAATTCTTGATAACATATAAAGGTTATATGTAGATCCTTGTAATCAGTTCCCGCTTTCGAGCCCACCTTCCCTCCACCCTCCCAGTATCACCACTCTCACTACTGCTCCTGAAGGGATCATCTGTCCTGGATTCCCTGTGTTTCCAGTTCCTATCTATACCAATGTATACCCTCTGGTCTAGCCAGATTTGTCAGGCAGAATTGGGATCATGATAGTGGGAGGGAAGAAGCATTAAAGAACTGGAGGAAACCAATCATAATGACATATAATTTAACACATTCCCTCCTCCCTGGGGTATGAACAACAGAGAAGTGGGTCAAGGGAGATATCAAACAGTGTAAGATATGACAAAATAATAATAATTTATAAATGTTCAAGGGCTCATGAAGGAGGGGGTGCAGGGAAGGAGGAGAAAAATGAGGAGCTGGTACCAAGGACTTAAGTAGAAAACAAATGGTTTAAGAATGATAAGATCAACAAATGTACAAATGTGTTTGACATACAATGGATGGATGGATGGATTGTGATAAGAGTTGTACGAGTCTCCAATAAAATGATTTATGAAAATAAGAAAGAAAATGATGGTGGCAACAAATGTACATGTGTATTTGATACAATTGATGTATGAATTGTGATAAGAGCTATAAGAGTCACCAATAAAATGATTTATTAATTTAAAAAGTCAATTAAGCCTGCGTATAGCCATTTGGTGGCTTAATTCCTGAGAGAAGATTTCAAACTGCTTTAAAACATGACTTATTGTATAGCTCTAGCTAGGTAGAGCCCAAAGATTAGAAAAATCTGCAGGACTGTAGTAGATGTTCTCTGTAATTATATGGTTAATAATAATATCTATATTATTATCCTGAAATATGGCTATCAAAATAAATATAAGTAATTGGCTTTAGGACCCAAGATTTTCAGAATAAGGGAAAAGAAATATAAACATAAAATTTTTAAAGTTAAATAAGAAAAAGTGTGGTTTAAAATTTTAATTAGCAAAAAAAAAGAAGAGGAATATTAAAAAAAATTAATTGGCATCCATCATGTATTTTCTTTCTTTTTTTAAATTTTTTTAAGATCAATTTCTTTTTTATTTCCTTTCATGTTTGTTTTCTCTTCCGCTTCCAATCTTTATGCAGGCTTTAGAGGAGCTTATGGGACAGCACCTACAGGTCTCCTTCTGGGCTTCACGTGATCGGTTCCTGATCACCTTGCTATAACCAGCACAACTCACAGAACAATAGCTTCAGGTACAGCTTGGGGAGCATGCATGCGTCAGACACTGGCTTTGGAAAGGTCTCCAGCGGCTGTGGCCCCCAGGATGTTTCTTATCACGAACTTCCTAAAGGCCTTGTCTTTGGGCCCGCAGCAGGTGCCCTTCATGCAGCAAACAGGCTGCATATGCCCTAGCCTTTCTTGGCACGGCCATTGCTACGCCTTTTCTCTGTCAGTTGGGAAGCGAGGACACAAGAGAAAGTTGGTGTGTTTTCTATTATTAAAAAGAGAGAGAGCACACAAAACTCTTTCTTTGCTCTGTCTGCTGGAAAGGTCTGTAGACAATAACCAATCCAGTAATAATAGGTACCTTTTAAAGCACAGATTGTGCTTCTAAATACTATTTTCCATTAGCAAGAAGCAAAGCTTTTTTCGGAGAAATAGCGGATTTCAGGTCTAGGGTAGGACATGATGTAATGACTCAGGAAACCAAGAAAGGTATTAACAACTATTGAATTGATTGAAAAAGATCCCAGTAACCAACCTGAGGGCTCCCCCTAGCCAAAGTGGGATAATTCAGTTTCAAAATGAATAAGCTCTGCAATGGGTTGAAGCCTATCCCCAGATATTAAAATCTGTGAGTTAATAATATATTGTTCAAGCTAGTTGGCCATTTTGTCCTATTATTCTAAAAACTTAAACACAGAGAAAGAGAATCAAACATGTAGCCTATCTTTCTGGGTGGGAGAAAGACAGGTCTTTCTACTCCCATAAAGAGTTATCATCTTGGGCTGAGCCCCGGTGCATAGTGGTTGTGTGCAGGACTGCCCCCCACTGGGATGGAGGTTCAATTCTAGCAGCGGCTCCACAGGGGCAAAGGCTGGGCCTCCAACTCTCACCACCAGGGGGACAGTAATGCTCCCCCCTCCAAAAAAAAGAGTTATCATCTCAGAAACTCACAGGGGCATTTCTACCCTGTCCTCTGGGTCACTATGAGTCAGTGGCAGTGAGTACATTTCTAGGTAGTTAAATCGCTGATGTGGGGAAGTCTTTGAGGTAGAATTCTGGTCTATAATGCAAGAAAAATGAGAGAATCCGAACACCAGCATTTTATAGACCTCAGTGAAATCATGGATGTAGACAAAGGTATCAGTAACTGCTGAAGTGAGTCCGGGTAGACTAGAGGAACAAATTCATAGACATGCATATGGATATGAGGGAATGGTTTATAGACAAAAGGAATGGAGCATTGAAAAAACATCCCAACCCAGTCCAGTTCAAAGTCATAAGTCCAATATTAGCCCAGGTGCCTGATATCAGTCTATAAAGTCTCCTTCTAACTCACGAAGTCACAGGTCAGTGGGTACAGAGTCCTGGCACTGGCAGAGATCCCCTCAATTCTCCTCATTTCCAGGGCTCAGGGTCCATCAACAGCATCCAGTGGTGGTAGAAGCAACTTATCGCTGGCAGGGGTCTTCAGGTGGCCTCTCCAGCTTCAGAAGTCTGACTCCATCAGGTCAAAGCCGGGTGGCTTCTCCTCCAGCTCCTTCAGCTTCTCAGATGCTGCCATCTTGTCTTGTCCATGACTCATCATCTGTGAGAACTAACTGCCAACAACCAGGGAGATAGCTTCTTCTCTTGACGAGGGAAATATCGTGAGATTTCCCAGATGTATTAGGAGAAAGCCATGCCCACACAGAGGCCTCACTGGCTACTGAATGGCTATCTCCAGATTAACAGGTTAGACTCCACCCCTACATTTCAATCATAAAATTAACACATGACTGCCACAAGTCTCCATTAGCGCTAACCACTGAGCCACCTCCTGGAGGGTCACAGTGCCAGAACCCATCAGGCCTGCCGTGGATTGTGTATAGACAGGAGATCAGTTTTCATGGAGAGGAGAGCTTGGTGGTGAGTCACTGGGAACCTGCTGCTGCTTCTTACTGAAGCGATGCTTCCCCTGACTATTACAGAATAGGACAATTGAAATCTGCCTGTAAAAAATGATCAACCCTGCAGATAAATTATGAAAACAAGGGGGGAAATGTTGTGCTGTTGTTGAATGCAGATTATGCATGGTTTAATTTTTGGCAGGCCCTGTCTCGCGAACAGAGGCACATCCAAGAAACTTTATGAGCATGAACATGATAATGGGAATTCTATCCATTTGGCAGAAACCAGAGAAAAATTCGATAATATGATGGCAGAACACTTATGCATAATAAAATATTGACACCAAATTGTATTGTACCTATTTAGAGGATGAAATCTAAAATTGAATAACTAAAATTATGGCAGATGTAATGGATGAAATCAGTCTATAAAAGAAAAAAAGTGAAGTATTACTCATTATTTTGGCTGCAAGTCTTGATGTTTTCATACTAAAGACATGGCTCCTGGTATCTATAGAACAGAGAACCAATTTTGCTAGATTTGTGGACTCTCCAAATGCAAATATTCCTACATGGAAACAGCGGATTCTTTGCTCCCAGCAGATGACACAGCTAGAGAACGATTATAAATAGTTACAAAAACAATCTAGAGCAAATAATTTTGAGAAGCTATGGATATCACAATGCTAAAAATATGTTGGGAAAACACAACAGATTGAAATGGGTGGCTATAAGAAGTAATTATGGAGCACTGTATCATCCTTGGTTGTGGATTTAAAACTTGGTAGTGAATGGTGCACTAAAAAAGTCTCTTCTGACATTACTGAATTTATATATATCATCATAATTTATATATAATTTATGTATAATAAATGTATCATCCAGGATCTACACAACTGCTTTCAAGTACCAGTAAAACATTGTTGTATATTACAAACACACCAGGCAAATTTGAAATAGTGTCAAACACATGATGGGAAGGTTGAATTTGTGCCATTACACCACTAAAAACTCAATTAGAGACACTAGGCAATTAGTTTCAAAGAAAATGTTGGTGTATGAAGATATAGATCATTGAATTCAAGCCAAAGGTTAGTTTTCAGAAACATCCACTATTAAATTCATTAGCTCAGACTAATTTGACAAGATGTTTTCAGGAAAATGAATGCAATATCCAAAATAATACCAATAACAGCAACAACAAAAAGAAAAGCACTGTCATTAAATCAATATTTATTCAAAGGAACACTGTAAGGCAGAATAGAACTTAGGATTTTCAAGTCTTGAAACTTAGGGTCAAAAACCAATTTAGGCATACATAAGTACCTTTTAAGGCACAGATTGTGTCTCCACTGTTTCCCATTAACAGGAACCAAAGCTTTTTGGAGAAATTTTATAGGGTAGGAAATGATTTAATGACTCAGGAAAACAAGAAAGGTATTAATGACTACTGAATCGATGCAAAAAGATTCCAATAACCAACTTGAGGGCTTCCACAAGCCAAAATGGGACAATTTAGTTTCAAAATGAATAAACTCTGCAATAGGTTGAAGCCTATCCCAAACATTAAAATCCATGAGTTAATAATAAAATTGAAGAAGCTAATTAGCCATTTCAGTTCTCTATAAAGTCCTAAAACAGAAAACGAGAAGGAAAAGAGGCAGTGGGGGGGGGGGGAGGGGTGCAGGAAGAGGAGAGCAAGTCTTCTGCTCCCTTATAGAGAAATTCAAGCCCTGCTACCAGCTTAAAACTAGTTTGAAACTGCTTCAGGCAATTAAGGTTTCATAATCGTTGAGTTCCAACCTCAGGAATGAAAACTTCAGCAGGGTCACACTGTCTTCATAGCGGCATCTGCCCTCATCAGCCTGCCTGAGCAGAGCATGGCCTGCCAACAGCCCTCACCTGGCAGGAAAGTCTGCAACTACTTCCTGGGCCCAGGGGAAGGTCTCTGTGTGCCTTGGAAGGGGTTTCTCTACTCCACCATGCACTAGCACAGCTTTGAACCATACTTTTACCCTTCCATCGGTGGGGACACTTTCTTCTCAGGCCCCAAGGCCCTGCAGCAGTTGCTTGGGAAGGAAAGAGGTACACTGGCACATTCCCATCCAACTCAAACCACTGTTCCATTTCTTTAAGCATTATTGTAAATGAGGTGAGGGTTTATATTTCAGGTCATCAACCCTGTATTCAGCACTTTAAACTCTCTTAATTATTCACCCTTCGCCTTCTCCCTAATTTGTCTTCTCTCTCTTATGGATGACCATCTTCCATCTCACTCAAGCTAGCAGTGCCCCCCCCCCCCACAACAGTCTCACCCCTTTGCTTTCTTCTCTCTCCCTTGCTGTGTTAGTCTGGGTGGACTAGAGAACAAATTCATAAGCATACATATGGATATAAGGGAAAGGTTTATATACAAGAGGAATGGAACCTTGAGAAAGCATCCCAACCCAGTCCAGTCCAAGATCATAAGTCCAACATTAGCCCATATGTCTGATACCAGTCTTTAAAGCTTCTTCTGACCACGAAGCACATGCAGTTGAAGCATCCTGATGCTGGCAGGGGTCTCCCCTTGGCTCCTGACTTCCAGGGCTCAGGGTCCATCAACAGCATCCAGTGGTGGTAGCAACTTGGCACTGGCAGGGGTCTCCACGTGGCTTCTCCAGCTCTGGCTCCATCAGGGTAAGGCTGTGGCTTCTCCTTCAGCTCCTCCAGATCCTTGGATGCTGCCATCTTCTATTGTCAGTCAAGTGACTCCCAACAACTGGGAAGATGGTCTCTCATCTCCATGAGGGAAATATCCAGAATTCTCAGGAAAAAGCTATGCCCCACACGGGTCTCATTGGCTAGCTCCAGATTGATAGGCTAGACGCCACCCCTACACCCCCAATCATGAAATGACACCAAAGTACATGACCGCCACACTTGGCAAATTCCCAAGGCTGCCCTCTTGGGTATGAAAGTCTTTAACTTGGCTTTGTTTCCCTCTCCCCCCATCACAGTAGTCTCATGTAATATCTGTGCTCTTGAGATTGGCTAATTTCACGCAGCATAATGTTCTCCAAGTCCATCCATGTTAGATCTGGTTTGCCAAAGTCAAGGGACACCAAAGTTGGAGTGCCCTACTTGTCCTGGTGTGCCCAGGACGGGGCCCGATTTAGTGTTCCTTTTCTCCACATCTGGGGGATGCCCTCAGTCCCCCGAACACTAGGATGCCTCTCCCCTGATCTAAGAAGGAAACTCTCCCAATCTTAGCCTCATGTTTGGAAAGTCAGAACCCCACGTTTCTCTTGCTCCACGGAAGCCACATGGCCTGAACTCCTCATCCTTAGGCTACAGGCTGACCCCTCACTGTGCTGAGCACAAGAGACTTGACATCTCCTCTGAGTACTGAAAACCAGGCACTGAGGACAAAGGGTCCAAATTCCCACTCCCTGTTCCCATCTCCCTGGGGGCTGCAGACCTCAGACACTGGGAGCTAGAGGTGGTTGGCAGCTGCAGTCACTCCAAGTGTTCCATCTTTGGATGGAATGGTCGTATTTCCTCCCCCCCACCTTTCCAAATCCACATTGCCTGGCTTCAGAGATGCAGGCCATTGGCCAAAATGCTTCTCTCGGTGATAAAGAGTCCGCACCGTGTAATTCCTTGAACTCATCTGCAGGTAACAAAACAGTCCGCATGATTTGGCCTGGACCGAAAAGAAGCTGAACCATCTCCAAGGTGTTCTCTGTCCCCAAAGAACTTGCCGAAGTGGCCTTAAGCCTCATCCGAGCCGGAGACTTTCACTGCATGTCATCCAGACCTCCTTCTGATGAGACAAGTAAATAAACCCTGAACATTCAGAGAAAACAAATCACCAGTCCATCAAAATACTAGGGGCAAATTGGTTCAGCAGACTGGACTAGAGACAAGCTCCGTGACTCACCCTCACCCAGAGTAAATAAGCGAAGATTAAGCACAACTTGATTGAATCACGCTGAAGCTTGGCATAGCTCGGCAAACAGAGCAGCCTGAAATCTCACATTAGGAACACATAATCTCATAAAGTTCATGACTGTTATTGCTCACCACATATGTTTCTGGGTTCCTGTGTGTGGGGCTCAGAGCAAGTTGCATCGCTGGGGTCTTGAGGGGCCTGCCTTTCAAGAAGGAAGGCACGTTCTTGGTTGACATGATCTCGGATGTGGCCTGGCCACCACAAGGAAAGAGACTGGTGGGAAGATGTTGGTGATGAAGAGAGACTTGGACGCCATGCCCCCGCTCGGCCCCTTTCCAAACTCTGCTGGAGAGGCTGGTGGCAAAACTGGCAGCCAAACACATCCCCCTTCTCGGGGCCTGGGTATCCTTATTTGTCAAATTAGGGGCATGATGAGATGATCTGAAGGTTTTGTCACCACCACCGATCGAGCGGTGTGGTGGCTTGTGTGTCGCTCTGATGTCAATCGTATTTCACATACAGAGGTCGGCCAAGCCCTCTGCCTGAGATGAGCCAGGAAGAAAAGACTGATCATTGACTTTTGAAAATTCCAAAAGAAATCCACTCCCTTCAAGACCCAACACTGCAATAGGAGAGGGCAGAACTGCCCTAGTGAGTTTCAGAGACGGTACATCTTTAGGGGAGTGGAAAGCGTCGCCTTGCTCCCAAGGACTGACAGGTGGTTTCAAACTGCTGACCGTGCAGTCAAAGCCCAGTGTCTAACCACTATGCCATCAGGACTCCTTAGAGAGAGACTGATAATAAAGGCATTAATAATAAAACTTATTTAGTATATAAGGAGGCTGCCTTATGCACCAGTACACAACTGAACTATGAATGCTATACCGAGACACAAGGATGCTTTGAAGAACAAAAGAATTCTATCTGCCGTCTAGCGCTCCATGCCTACGTGCTCTGGAGTGGGTTAGAAGCAGAAGATGAGAATCTGGAAAATTAGTGAATGAAAACCCTTGAAAGCCAATCGATTCTTGTCCAATAGCATGCTAGTTGAAGGATTCTCAAATACCCCATGGCAGCAACAATGGATTCGGACTCACTAACCCTGGGAAAAATCATGCCCGACATAGGGCTCTGCATGAGCGGGAGTCAAGCTGACAGCCACTCCCAAGTAATGACACGGGCTTTGTCAGATTCGTGGTGCAAGAGACTATCAAAAAGAAAAATTCAAGAAGGCAATTTAAAGGGCCATCGGATATGCTCCAGGTCATTAGCCACCAGAGAGGCAGATCAAAAGCACGATGGAGTATCAGCTTGCCTCGAAGTTCAAAACCCAAAGCAAAGACAACAAACAATCAACTCCTGGCAAGGTGTGTGGACAGCCTGGGAGCTGGGACTGTAAGATGGTGTAGCCAACTCTTGGAAATGGCAGCTGCCGCCACAGCAAGTTGGAAATAGAAAGAGTGTATGATTCTGCCATCCTACACTTGGTCTATGCCCCAGGAAATGAATAGAAGATCCAGGCCCCACTCCCCACCCCCATGTTTGCTGCAGCACTGGTCACAATGGCAGCAAAACCAATAGGCACAATGGAAACGTCCTTCGATGGAAGAACAGATAAACCGTCGCACATAGACCCCGTGAAATGGCGTGGATCGGTGAAGCACCTCCTGACGTGGATGAGATCTGGAGGACATCCTGCTGAGTGAACTCGGTTGATCACAAAAGAACAAACCTTGTCTGGTGGGGCCATGACCTCATTAGTAAGAGTTGGGCCCCTAAAGTAGAGTTCGGGGACTCCAGGAGTATGGTATCAATCAACTCCAAAGCCCCGCCCTCCCTGATGTCAGCCAATGGATCCCAGAGTGCAGCAGGAGATTCTGGGTGCTTCCCCTCCATGGACCCTGCCCTTGGAGGAGTCTCTGCAGGGGAAAAGCACAGAGAAAGCCTTCCCGCCCGCCCTTCCTCCCCAGCCCATCTTGGCCACTTTCCTGCCCACTCCATCCCAGCCATCTCTCCTGCACTGACTTGTCTACGCCCTACCAACAGCCACCAGCAGTTCTCAACCTGTGGGCCACAACCCCTTTCCTAGGCGCCTCCCAATTCATACCAGCAAAATTTCAGTGATGACATAGCAATGAAAATAATCTCATGGTTGGGATTTCACCACCACATGAGGAACTGTATTAATGGGTCTTGGCACAAGGAAAGTTGAGAACCACAGACTCTAATCCTTCTGACTCTTGGGCTCCCCTACCCCCACCCCCGTCCCCTGCAGCCCCCACCTCCTCTATTACCAGCACTACCAGTTACCTCCAGAATGAGTTTTGAAAAAAGAATAACATTTTTGTTCAGCTGGTTCATTTCCATTATGATGTTCATTCTAGTAAAGTGCTACGTTTTAAGTCCCCACTCATCTTCCATGTTCTTCTAAATGACCTTTGATTCTATTTGAAGGCTACTGCTATTAATATGTCACTTTCTTTATCCCTTTTCTGTAAAAAAAAATTTTTTTTAAGTTTGAATCTTCCACCCAATTGGAATTCAGCACTTCCAGGCAAGGGGGTGGGGGTGAGGGTCCCCTGCCCCTCAAGAACTGACGAATGTCTCATGCCAGATTGCAATTTCCCACAGTGGTTACAACCGTATTTTCTATGTCCTGTGTCCCTCTAGAACCTTGCTATTCCTCCGTGCCACTTCCCCTTGAACTCCAGTGTGCACTGCCCCCTTGTCCCGCTCCATGCTCATCCGGCCTCTCAGTCTGCTCTGGGGACCACCATTGGTCTTCTAAATGATTATCCCAACATCTGGCACTGTGTATCTCTTAGGGAAGGAATTTCAGGGCTCATTGGGGAAATACCTTAATAGTCTCCCCACCCCCACTCACAGGCATGGAGGCAAACACATCCTGGGCAACAGGGTGTGGGAGAGGGGAGGGGGCTGCTCTCCGTGTGAGGGGAGATGCCATGAGGTTCTGCTGCAGAAAGGGAGGCACAGAGAACACGAAGAGAGAGGAGGAAGACCTAGACTGCTCAGGATAAGGACCAGAGAGGGAGCCCCTTGGGGCGCAGGGTGGGGTTCTCTTTGAAACAACCTCCTGAGTTTGGGATCTTGGTGGTTAAGAAATGTCCCTAAGCTCTGATGCTTTGGGAGGGTTGGAATTCTGCATATGCTGCTTGTGAGAGTGGGGTTTTCACCAGGGACACTGGGATGTGAGACTGGAAGCCCTCAGGTGCCGATGTGCAGTCGTGACCTTGCCCGGCAGTCGTGACCTTGATAGTGGTAATGATGGGTCTGGGGGCATATTGACCATGTCCACTAGAATTCTTTTTTTTTCTTAGTCTTCAATACTATCATATACATATATATATATATATATATCATCTTATTGGAGTTCTTCTTTTTAACAGGAAGTGTGAGTTTATTGAAAAGGATACTCACCAGGCTGGGGAGGAGGATGAGGCCATGCACTGTTCCACAGAGGCACGGCCGTGGGAGCCCTGGGATGCCATGTGCTCCATGCTGGAAGGGTCCTTGTGCCTTGGAATCACGTCGATGCCAGGCAACGAGACTGGAAGCACGTCACAAGAAACACCTGGGGAATCTGCTCCCCCAAATCCAGCCACTGAAAACTCCAGAGGGCAGCTCTACTCTGATCAGCTGAATCAGAGTCATATTGATGACCACTGATTTAGAGACTGGTTTGCCTGGTGGGGTTGACTCCGGGGCATGAGGGGAGGCTTCTGTGGCCCCAGGGGGGCAGGACCAGATAGGTATCCACACTGCCCACAAATGCGGGATGGGAGAGGGCCCCACTCTGCTGCGTGTCTGTGGGAGGCCTCCGGGGGAGTCAACAGATGTCATCTGCTTCCTGCCTCCCCAGGAACATTTGTTCTCAGCTGTGAGCGCTCTGTATAGCTGAGGGAGGAAGACCTAGCTTAGGGTCAGTCCATGCTTCCTCTCACAGCCATGGAAGACACTCGCCAAGTGGGACTTGCTCTTCCCTGGGAACGACTGTGTTCTCATTTTTCAAACAGAACCCTGGTTGACCACCATCTGTTCTGTCCCCTTCCAGAGGGGCTGAGTGGGAGGCCGAGGCTGAGACTGAGGTACGAGACCCCGGACTGAATGGGCCAGTCCCAGAACATGAATGACAGCCTCCAGGAAGGGAATGGCCTTCCCAGTGACGGTTTTCAGGGGGCCTTAGCGTTAACTGTGAAGGAGAAGGCAAAAACTGAGCTAACCGTCTTGCCCCACCCACCCCACCCCAGGGGCTATTGTCACAGATGCTAACACTTGAGGGTGATGGAGGGAAGCCTGGCCTTTCCCTCTCCTGCCCCACGTATGCTCACAATCCTCCCAGGGTTTACTCACAGCTCTTCCTTGCTTCAGAACCCCCACCCCCACCCGGGGGGCAAGCTAGTCAGAAAGAAGGCGGGATTTGTGTCAGCGAGCTGCAGAAACTGTCCACTTACTATATGGGCGACCCCCCCCCCCCCAGCCATTGACTTCACGGCTCTGAACCTGCAGCTCCCCATCATCTAAGTTGGGTTTCCTCCCAGAAGCAGAGGCCAGGCCAGGAAAACGAATGCGAGTCTGTGGGAGGTGCTCCCAGGACCAGCAGTCGGGAAGTGAGACAAGGAGGAAGGGAAGACAATGGGAGATGCACTAAGAAGTCAGCTGCCACTGCCGGCAGCATCACCATCGAACCCCATTCATGGGACTCCTCTTGGGATTTCTACTTCAAAATGAGTTATAGGCTCAGAGACCCACTGAGGCAGCTCTCCCCTGCCCCGCAGGGTCACTCTGCCATGGAATGCACTCACGGGCAGTGAGTTGGCAGGGAGGGAACTCTGGGAGCGGGTACACAACAAATGTTCTGCCATTACCTGTGCCCCAGGGCACGAGAGAAACCAAACCAGCCTCACTGCTAACTCATCTTAAGGTGTGGTTCTCAACCTTCCTTCTGCCACCACCCTTTCACACAGCTCCTCATGTGGTGGTGATGGCCAACCATAAGACTATTTTCATGGCTACTTCATCACTGGGTTGTTTGACGCCCCCCCCCCCCTGGCCAGGGGTCTCAACCCCCAGGTTGAGAACCACTGTCTTTGGCAGTAGTGAAGGGTCATTCCCGGGGAGCAGTCAGGGCTGTGCCATATGTGGGTGGAGCACGCTATCAGGAGTCCTCAAACTTTTTAAACAGGGGACCAGTGCACTGTCCCTCAGACTGTTGGGGGGCTGGACTATACTTAAAACAAAACAAAACCAAAAAACTATGAACAAATTCACTGTGGGCCTGGGATGAGTCGGCTGCTAAGCAGGACAGCAGCAGTGACAAAAGCAACCGGCAGGCTGAATAAATGTCCTCCGTGGGCCACATGTGACCCCTCAGGCCATAGTTTGAGGACCCCTGCAGGATTCTTAGAGACCCCAGGTGTTGGCAGGCAAGAAATGGTCAAAGTGTCACAGGGTCATGACAGGGTCCGATGGTCTCTGCCACAACCGCCTAAAGCACGAGGGGAATGACCTTGACTGCTGAGGGCAGGTATGGGAAGCCCGCTTAGCTCACACGCCGTCTGGCCCCCAGGGAGTGCTCAAGGGACGGTGACCATCATCTTTGGGCGGGGACTGAATCACAGCACGGCGGTCAAAGTCTGTCATCCTTCCAGGCACAAGCCTCACTCCTTAGTAGCTAGAAGGGAACCCCCGTCAGGCAAAACCCTGAAAGAAGCACCCCAAGTCCGTGCGCCGCATTCACACGGGCTTCTGTCATATTCATCTCCTAGCCCGGGGGTTCGCAACCTGCCTCACGCCGAGGCCCTTTCACACAGCTCCTCGTGGGGTGGTGACCCCCCAACCACAGAATGATGGTCGTTGCTACTTCATCCCTGTCATTTTGTTATAATTGAGCAGCCCCTGTGAGAGGGTTGTTTGACCCCCACCCCCACCCCAAGGGGTCGTGACCCCCAGGTAGAGAACCACTGTTTGAAAAGAATTGCTTCTGCTGATGTTTATCTGAAAATGTCTATTCCGTACTCATTCTTGAAAGGTCTTTTCCCAGAATACCAAATTCCAGCTTGAGCGTTGTTTGCGGGGCTGTTGTTTTTGGTTTTGTTTAGTGCTTTGAAGATAAGTTTCACGGTCCTCACGCCTCCATTATTTCTGAGCAGTCGTAATTGGCGCTGTCCTCTGGCTGCATTCAAGTTTCCTCTGTATCCTTTGTTCCGGCCACTTTTCAGCGATGTGTCTGCTACGCGGATGCCTTAGACGCCCGGTAGCCTCGTACAGCAGAAGGACAGCTCACCTGGACTGCGCTGTCCTCGCACTGCGGTGAGACCAAGGGCACTGGTGCGGCTCATTCTCCCCTTTCCTGGGATCCCAGTGACACAGACTAGAGATTTCAGTGTCCTCCGGAGTGAGGTCAGAGCGCTCCTGAGAGGCCTGGATGGTGAGACTTCATCTCACAGACTTTGGGCCTATATTGTCAGGAGAGACCTGGCCCGGGAGCAGGACATCATTCTTGGTAAAGCAGAGAGGAGAGACAAAGGGGAACGCTCTCCATGAGAGGGTTAGATGCTGTGGCTGCAGCCATGGGCGTAGGCCTGGGGACAACCGTGAGGCTGGCGAGGGGCCATGTGATGTTTCCTTCCATTGTGCGTGGGGTCCCTATGAGTCAGAACCCACTTGATGGCCCCTGACAGCGTCGATGGGTCCTTGATTGCAGTTCTTACGCTTTCAATGCCCGGGTGCCATCTTTATCAGACAGGCAAGCAGACAGAGAGGTGCAGAGGGGGGATAATCCGGGGAAGGGGCATCTACAGAACAAGGACACCAATCGTTTCTGGAGCCACCAGAAACTGGCAGAGAGACGTGGAATCGTTCCTCTTTCAGAGGCAGCAGAAGGAATCCATATGGATTTGGATTTCCAGCTTCCAGAATGGTGAGAAAAGAAAAACACGCATTTATTGTTTAAAGCCACCTACTCTGTGATCTTTTGTTATGCAACCCTTGGGGAGCTCACAAAGATCTTTTCTTCCATCTTCAAAGTCAGCTGGGTAGAATTTGTTTTTATGACGTTTTGACCCCCTTGTAATAGGACTCTGGTAAATATATTGGTCCACCAGGATGACTGGGGATAGTTTTTTTATCGGAAGAGCCTTCATTTAATCATATCTGCAATATCTCTTTTTATCTTGTAAGGTAAGACATTCATAGGTTCCCAAAATGGGGATGTCCCTATCTGTCAAATGCACAGCCATCAACTCAATTATGACTCATGGCAACCATGACTCCGCCCACCACAGTCAAGGACCCCAGGTGTAATAGTTGCTCTAGCATTCTTTATGTGGCCCCAGCATTTTTTATTGATACTCCCAACACACACACATCATCTTAGAGTTGACTGCTGTGGCCTTCGTTCTCTTGAAAAGGGGTCATCTTGTTCCCTTTCTCTGAATGTTAGCATCATGCTGGTTGGTGCCTGAAAGAGTCTATCTTCTGAAACTGTCCTCCAAAGATGATTGATTTTGTTTCGATTTGATAATGTGTTAGCAGTCAATTAGTTGGACTGAAGTTGGAAGGCACACTCTAGTTTCTGGGTCAAAACTGTCTTAAGGGCACAAAAAATTGGAAGTGATTTTGGGGGTGGCAGCTCAATTCCGAGCAGGCAAGTTCCGTGAGTCAGCCAGAGATCTATGCACAATGCACATACTGAAGTTAGAAGTCTTCTTCTCTTGCGCATTCTTTTCAAAGATATCCCTTCCACTACCAGTGATTACAGTTGCCCTATCTTTTTTTTTTTTGGGGGGGGGGTCGTCAGAGAGCAGGAATCTATGGTTCTCACAGAGTTCTAGCCATGCTTCACAGATGAGCAGAGAGATTGCAATTCTGCCCCTTCTGGCTGTAGTTTGTATCTGTGCATGTTCTAAGCCAACTGCAAATGCCCCTTCTGCTTAGGCAAGAAGATGGATAAATAAGCAAATACAGCCAGGATTTGCAGACATCATCAAATAAAATCTGCAATCCACTCCAGAACCAGTTACAAATTCAAATTACCCAACCATACCTCCAAACATATCACCTAATTTTCAGTTTGGGAAATGAAAGTTAAGAGATAATGGCCACTCTCCCTGTGTAACCTGCTCCACCAGCTCCACCAATAACCTAAAGTTTCCTTTCTTGCCTCAATAGTTTCCTCTGGGACCTATTCACACTATAGTCCCATCTCACCCTCTCCCACTCAGCTAAAACTCCCTAAGTCGTGACTACCCCGGATGGTGCTCCTGGCAGAACGGTGCTAATTCTGCATGAAGGGGTGAGAAGCAGGCTCCCGGGATTGCTCTGACGATTAAATGCATTAGTGTGTGTAAAGGGCTGAGAGCTTGTCTGGCACAAGTTCAGCCCTTGACAAATGGCAGCGGTGGTGGCGATTATGATTCTCAGTATGATTCTCTCTTCCCTTTCGGTGGTAAACTTCACAAGCGTAGGGGAAGAGCTTACTGACTGTGAGAAGGATTTCAGTAGATTTTGAAAGACTCTCCGAGAAGAAATGCCACCATTCATGACCCATAACCCCAACAGTAAAGACCCTAATTAGCAGGGGGTCAGAAAATACAGATGCTCATGAGGTGACAACAAAGTGACTCCATTCAGTGTCACCTCCACCAGGAAGTTTTTTCATCTGAATTTAGCACTGTTGGGAGGGCAAGGCCCAGGCAGGTGGCCCCTGAGGCGATCGCTGGATCCTCCACCAGACTTTTGACAAAAGGACCACCGGGCAGGAGGGGCTCCAGAAGAGAACCCTATGGAATGCTGGGGTGGAGAGATGCAGGACTGTGCATCAAGCAGCAACCACAGGCACCAGGGCTCAGAGGAGCGGTAACGTTCCTCTCTGAAGAGCAGGTTGCCATGAATGTGTATATGTGTGCAAGGGAGGCTGGATATTGATGGGATTGGTTTTAGAAACTAGAACAGAAACAGATGGGGTAGAGGGATCTTCCTCTTACCCTGCTGTGGATTTGAAATTCAGAGAGGAGTCTGTTACACAAGTAGGCGTGTGTGTGTGTGTGTGTGTGTGTGTGTCCAGGTTGGTGGCTTTACCTTCTCACATCTCAGGCTCAGAGGATTCGGGATCTCCAAATAGAATCTGCGATCACGGAGGAGGAGACATGGAACAAGCCACCACATGTCAGGCGCTGTGCTTGCACCTCCATAGACTTCATACCCGCTGCAACCAGACAAGATAACGACGATCGGGCCCATGGCATAGACTTTGCAGAGAGACTTGAGAAGACAAGAAGTCAGTCTCTAGTCTTGGTCTGACCGTTATCCCTGCAAGTTATCTGACAACTGAGAACCTCAATGTGCCCATCTGTAAAAGAGGTCAATTTGGAATTGAAGGCCCAGATGGTGACTGCTACTCTGGATGGAATTAAATGTTATATGAATTTTTTAAAAGAAAATTGTCAAGTACCACGACAATGAAAGGCTTACATTATTTCCCATCATAGTAATAATACGCTAAATTGGAATCTGGCATAAAAATGCAAACAGCAGAAATCTAATGCTGTAGAACAGACCAGTGTGAGAGAAATGAGACTTCATCCGCACCCAGCATCAGCCACAAGACGGACCAGAGAAAAGAGAAGCTTCATTAATTCAGCAAGTCTACTCAATTCCTGTTGACTCAAAGGTGCAAGAATTTATTCATGAATAACTCTGCTAGGCTTAGGGGAAGATCCAGTGATTAAAATGTGTTCTTGGAGCTTTTAAGCACGTTTAAGCGATCATTTGTATTCGAAATGGACCTCACTGACACACACTCCTTCAAGGTACAAGCATGAAAAATCTAAAGTCAGGAACAGGCTGGCAAGGCACCTGCAGCTCTTACAAAGTCCGTCGACCCCAGGTTTCTATGATGCCTAAATCATAAGGAAACACACATAAGCAAGGGTTAGGGGTCTCATCAAATGAAACCTTCCATTCAGGTAAGGTGATATCATTTGGGTAATGTTTTGGGGACAGTCTTAATTCCAGACAATCTGTCCAATTAACTAGCCATGTCTTCCACCAAATGACCCCATGTGAACTTGGAAACTCCCTTGTTACCACCGGGCCAGTCCCTGTTGTCCTTGGGCCAGTGCTCCCTCACACACGTGGCTTCCTGTGTGTCAGAGTGCAGCTGTGCTCCAGGGAACTGTCAGAAGGAGAGCGCCAGGACTGTCTTCTATCCAGCCTGCCATTTTATTTTATTTTTTGAAACCAGTTTTTTTTTTTTTTTTTTTTTTTTAGGCATCACTGGCCTGGTGGTGGGTAGGAGGCCCAGCCTTTGCTCCTGGGAGCCGGAATCGAACCTCCATCCCAGTGGGCCGCAGTCCCGCGCACAACCACTACGCCACCGGGGCTCAGCCCTGAAACCAGTTTTGAAGGAATCTAATCTATATAGCACATAATTCAATAGTTCAATCACATCAAGAAGGGTTAGTTGCACAATCATCACCAGAATCCATTTACTTCTATCTTGTATTCATCGTTAGGAACTCCCTATGGCTCCCCGGCCTTCCCTACCATGCCCGTAGAAGTGATTAATCCAGCTGGTGTCTCTATAGTTACACTCAGACTGGGTTTCCTCTACTGAAACACATCCAACAACCAAAAGCAAGGAAACAAAAAAGCTGACAATAACAAACTATAATACAGGAAAACCTCGATAGAAAAGGAAGCAAAAAAAAGCATAAAATGTTAAAAATTAAAACAACTTTAAAATGGGTACAAAGGGTGTTCGAAGGATAAGGCGTTATATTTTGGAGGTACCTGGGGTGCACTCAAACTGCCAGTCTTTTGGTTAGCGACTGGTCATATGAACCCTCGCATCCCCAGGGAGTGCTCCCCTCTGGCAAGCCCCCAAACAAGTTGCTGCTGAGTCAATTCTGACTTGTGGTGCCCTGGGTGGTGTATTGCGGAGTTTAACTTTGCTCTGTGGTCTATGTTCAGAGTTTCCCTAATGGTGGTCTTTCTGAAGTGGCCACCAGGTCTTTGTCCCAAGAGCTGGGTAAGTTCTTTGGGTAAGTTCAAAGAGCCAAACTTTTGGTTAGTAGCTGAGCATGTCAACGGCTTTCACCATGTACAGTGTGTGTGTGTGGGGGGGGGGTTCCTCAAATGATGGCCCCAGGACATTTATCCGGCCCCGCTGGGTGTTTTTTGCCACCACTGCTGTCCTGCTTAGCAGCGACTCTTCCTGGGCCTGCAGTGAATTTGTTCATTGTTGTTTTTGTTTTATTTAACTATAGTCCAGCCCTCCAATGGTTTGAGGGCCAGTGAACTGGCCCGTAGTTAAAAAGTTTGAGGACCCCTGATCTACAGATTCCCTGATTACTGGTCTTTCATGGTTTCTGTAACACAGCTTGTCCTGCTTAAGCCTCATCAACATATTTTATTTACGGTGCCCTGCTTTGCCCCATTTCATCAGACAGCATTAGATTGCCCACTGTTATCAGGGTTCTCTAGAGAAACAAAAGCAGGACACTTGTGATGATTTATGTAAGAGGATAGGTTTATACAGGGAGAAGGAATATAAGAGCTACTTAGTTCACACGGCAGTACAAAGGACTCAGTTCAACTCACTTCCGTGGAATGGTTAATATACTGGAAGGTTTTCAGCTCAATGGGCTGCAGGGTCCAAGGTCAAGGACGCGGACATCATGGTGGGTTACCAATAGCCAGTGGCACAGGAGCTTAACAAAGCAGGCCCAATGTGATCTGGAACTCAATAGATGGCATGGGGACAGGATCCACCAGCCTCGAGCTCAATCAATGTACACACCAGCAGCTTGTTGCAGCCGGTCTCAAAGGAGCCTCAAGTGCCAGCAACACGATCTATGAGTTTTGCTTGGCCTGTAGGCAGGGTAGTACACAGGTTTAGGCAGAGACCTAGCTAGAGCAGCAGCATGCCAGTCTGATCACCAGGGAGCAAGAGGGACTTGGAATGCCGGAATCTTCATTTATCTCAATTACCCTCCAACCAGCTGGGACCTGACCAAACTCCACCCGAATGTTCCTATTGGTCTAATTGGCACAATAAACCTAACTATCACACTTACGAAGCCCCAACCACTTGGCCGAAGCTCTTTGAGAATCCACTGCTAATGATGTCTCTGGGGAATGATGGCTGTTTTGGGAGACGAGGAAGCACCTCCTCTTGGGGCTTCTCAAATCACCAGCCCATGAGACACAAAAGCTGCGCTGAGCACCACAGAATGAGAAAGAAGACTGGTGGCTCACCGCCCCTCGGCAACGATCTGTCTATGAGCCCAAAGCGCCTCTGTATGAATATGAAACCAGCCCCTGGGGCCTGGCTTTCTATCTCAGCTCAGTGTCTGCTTGGTGATGATAAAGGAGAGATCAGTGAGGGATCTACGATGAAGTTCTATTTATTTATCTGTCCTTCAGCTTCTCCCTCTCCACAAGGTACCAGTGCCACCAGCTTCTTCATGTCCTCCAACAAATACCAGGCCTTGGGGCCATCGCTTCATGCAAACAGGTACCCAGAGTTCTGCACATCGGTCAACTGCTTCACCAGCAAAACTCCACGTCCTATTTTTTGATTCAGTTACAACACCCTGCAACATGAATTTTCTCCTGCTGGACTGTCTGTCCTACGGTAATCCAAGTATCAATCCATGTGTTTTCATTTCGAGTCTTGAAAAGTATGGTCAGTATGATCTGGGGCTTTTTGTACCCCCTCTAGGTCCCATCTGAATCACTCTCAGCTGTCCTCAGGCTCAAGGCAACCTCCTGCACCGTGTCTGCCAAATGCCTTCAAGGCTAGACTGAATGATGAAGAGAGGCTTGTGTTTCTCAAGCATCCTCAGTGGCCCTTCCTCAGCCAGGCAGAGGGGCAGGAAGCCAGGAGCAAAGAAGTGGACCAAGGCAGGCCCCACGAGCAGGTTTTTGTTAGGCTACAAAACGATTGAATCAGTCTTCTTTATTTTCCTTGAACTTGTGAGTCCTAAGTTTTCCACATTATTTCTCATTTGGGCTGTTAGAAGGGGTGGGGAAGGAAAAACATTGCCCCAGAGATGTTGGAATACTGTGGTTACGACATCAGAAGCCAGCAAACCTGGGCTTGGAAGACTAATGCCTCCCTCTCCAGTGAAGAAAGCTGTGAACGCTGCTCTCTCTCTTCCAACACCTCTTGAAAGTCATGGAATACACAGATAGGAATCGACCTTTGGAGTAGGGAGTCCAGGTATCCTAGGAGACCCGGGGTAGTACAAATGGCTATGCACATGACTCCTGAGAGGCTGGCAGCTGGACACACTTAGAGGCCTCTCAGAAGAAATACCTGGTGATATGTTTTTGCAACATCATGGCACTGAAAAGCCTAAAGGGCATAATTCTACTCTGCGCAGATGGGTCGCCATGCATCAGAATCAACTCAGCAGTCATTGCGAAGTTTTTGTGGCTATTCCTTTTATTTCAGGCGCCCTTAAAAGGTGGATCTTAACCTATCCTGTGGCCCTGTCTCTTTTTCTTGTCTGCCTTGCTCTCAAAGATGTGTTTTCTGAGAACATGGTGAGGTAAGTATTTGCTAGCTCTACTTAACATGAAGAAAAGAGAGAGAAGGGAGACCACATTGTCTCCAGAGAGTCAGGCATGTATGTCTGAGTGAATGGATACATGAATAAAAAAATAAATGAATGCCCCCCCCAAAATAAAAGAAGTAAATGAACAATCAAGTTGTCACTCGCCATTTATATTTCTCACTCTCCCTCTTGCTAACCACCCCTAATTGGATTAAGAGTGCTCTTTTCTGCAATAAATGTCCCCTACACACACGGACACCGACACACACCGTTACCAAAACAAAGCCATTCACAAATGGGTCAGGTACTAGGAGGAAGAAGAAAAGGGAGGTCCAAATGCTAAATACTTCTTCTTACTTCATAAGTTATCCCTCATTAGATATAAGATTTGCTCCAATGCAAAGAACTAAAACTGGAGACATAAATTTTAGCAGCGTATTGTTTACGACATTTCATTATCACCATTACACAGCATCTCTATCTCCTCCCCAAAGAGTGGCCAACTGGCTTTAACACTTAGATGAGGCTATTTTCAATTAGCTCTTTTATCTGTTTAGATGTGAAACATGCATGTGGTTTCAGGCGTATTCCACATAAACTTGAGTGTTCTCATGGTCTTTTCAATTAGGTTGCCAATGAGGAAAAACTATAAGATTGACAGCCGAGCTAAGTGCAACTTCAAGTGCATTTTTATTTCACAATACTGAAAAACAGGGAAACACAAGTAACAACCGTGGCTTGAAAAATTGATAAAATTATAGTGGACAGCCATTTTCTTACTGCCATCTAGTCTATGCCGATTCATAGGGACCCGGTAGGCCAGGGTAGAACTCCCCCTGTAACTCTCTGAGGCTGAAACTGCAGGGAATAGAAAGCCCATCTTTCTCTCTGCAGAGTAGTCGGTGGGTGCTGTTGATTGACCTTGTGGATCAGCACCGCCAGTGCGTTACTACCCACCGGGGATCCATAGATGACAACAACAACAACAACAACAACAACAGTGAAACAAGTTGTTAAAAATACATAATAATGAACAGGAAACATCAGGGAGAAGTGGGATGAGCCATACATAATGCACTGAGAGAATTTGAAATGCATGAGTGGAAATAAAACGTGAATAAATGGTTGAAAATAAATGTTACGCTCTGCTCCGTAAACTTTCTCCTAAGTCACAGCAAAAAGTCAAAAACAGCACAAAACAAGAAAAAGAAAAGAACAAGAAACAGCAACCCATTTAATTATCAACCCTTTGAAGAACAATAGAGATTTGGGCATGGGTTTCCTGGATGAGAGAGCACAAGGATTTTGCACTGGTCTGCTTTCATGATAAGTGCCACTCACCTGCCCCGACTCAGGTTGAGTCTTCCATCTGGTTACAACTTTTTCAGGGGTGGCGAATGAATGAACATGTAAGTGAAGTTGTGTTAGGTTGGGCTCTCGAGGGAAGCAAAAGCAGTGACATGTGTTTGTGTCTGTATACAGAAGAGATCTAGATCCAGAAACAGGACACAGTTGGCGACTCCCATATGTATGTAAGGGAGAGGTTTATATACCAGAGGAAATGAACAGTGAGATAATGTCCCAGCCCAGTCCAGATCAAGATATATTAGCCCATCTATCCGACAACAATCTATAAAGTCTTCTTCAGACTCACGAAACACATGCAATGATGGGGAATGTAGATGATCACAGGTCAATGGGTAGAAAGTCTTTGGATCCAGTCATGTTGTAAGCATCTCAGCCCTGCAGGGGCTTCCATGTGGCTCCTCCAGTTCCCAGGGCTGCATCAGGGGAGGTCCATGTGGCTTCTCCTCAGGGATGTCTCCCAGGAAGCCAGCCTTGTCAGCCGAGTGTCTCCAAGGGAGTGAACTGAGAGTGATAGTGTCTCCTGCCTCCAAGAAGGAAGTACCGGATCTCCCAGAATTCTCAGGAGAAGACCATGCCCACACAGAGGTCTCACTAGCAATTTCCAGATTAACAGATTAGACTTCATCCCTGTATTCTTAATCCTCAAATTGACACCAGATTAGGTGAGTACCTCAATGTCCTTCTCTAGGGACTGGTCTCTCCTGATAACATGCCCTAAGTACAAGAGACATAGCCTTATCCTTCTTGCCTCTAAGGAGCATTCTGGTTGTACATCTACCAAGACAGATTTGTTTGTTCTTTACGCAGTCCATGGAACTTTTGGTATTCTCCACCAGCACCATTCAAATGCATCCGTGCAGTTGTCGAAGTGGGTAAGTTCAGTCCATGTCAAGTTCATGAGTCAGACCTAAGCTGGAGGCCTCTCCTGACTCATTGACAGGTTTAGGGATTGGCAAAGAAGTAGTAACAAGATGGAACAGGAAGACCACAGACTGGTAGATGCAGAGTTTAATGAATCTAAGGGCAGCTGACTGAATCCAAGGTTCGCAGTCTGCTGATGGCTTGTGGGATTGGCAGGTGATGCACAAGAAGGTCGATGGACCATAAGCAGGACCCAGATCTACTATAAGAAGTGATTTACTATATGTACTTGAGAAAAGTTGACCCAACTATCAGTCGAGGCACCTAATTTTACAACAAAAGCTGTATTAAAAACATGCTGCAAAACTTGGCTTATATGGTAGCTTCCTCACAGTGTCTATTTTCCTAAGCATAGTCCACACCCTGAATGAAACTTCCCTCAGTTGATCCAGGCTGTGATTGGTACTCTACCTTATTTTTCCCACAACTGCTTAGTTGCTTCACAGTTGCTTCATCATGGAGTTGACCACACTATGTCAGATCATATCATGGAAGAACACTGGCTCAGCCAACTTGACGTAAAAGTTCATTATCACAGAAACTATCACAAATTTTCTTGGTGAAGTATAGCCAGAATACTCCTTAGAAGCAAGGTTGGTAAGACTTCATCTCACATGCTTGGGACATGTTGTCAGGAGAGATGACTCCATGGAAAAGGACATCACACTTGGTAAACTGGAAGGGCAATCAAAAGAGGCAGGTCCTTGACAAGATGGATTGATACAACACTCAGTTCAAACACAACAATTGTGAGGATGGTGCATGACTGAGCAGTGTTTTGTTCTGTTGTGCTTACAGTCACTATAAGCTAATATATACTTGGAGCTAATGCAACAGCACGTAACAACCACATCATAGAAGCCAAAATATGACAGTGACTGTGGCCCATGAGTCCTCCCCCTTCACTCAGTCCATCCCTTCATTCAACCCAAAGTCTTTGTTACTCGCCTTGTCCTAGGAACAGGGTTGGCAGTGGTATTTAAGCTGATGGTGGGCATTGACATTGTCAAGATCTGAGTCCATGGGCTCCAGCCTCTGTTCTTGGAAGTCTCTGCTGATAGTTCCTCACATTTTCAGCCCCATTTTCAGGACAAGATCAATCCATCTTGCCCAAGGTCTTCTTGTGTGCTTCCCTGTTACTTTACCAAGTATGATGTCCTTCTTTAGGGACCCCTCTCCCCTGATAGGACTAAAGTATATGAGATGAAGTCTCACCATCACTAAAATGCTATGCCTTGCCATAAATGCAACAGATGTGCCACTTAGTCCAAAGTTCAGGCTAGGTGCCCTGGAAGAGACCAGTCTCACTCATGATAGGATCTGAGATATACCTTGTGTGTAGCCAACATCACTGCTTATTATCAAATCAGGGGATTCATTTTCAACAGAAGTTTTAGTCTGGATCTGGGTGTCTTCTGAATGAGACTAAAGGAGCTGTACTCCTACCAGTCTTGCTTCTCAAATTGAGATGTCTGACTTCACTACAGAAGCAAAACTGATGATGGCTCTGTATGTATATATAGAGAAAATTTTGCATCAAGAAAAGGTCCTTCACAGTTGTAGAAGTGGGCAAGTTCAAGTCTAGGCACAAACCAAGTTTGTGGTTCAGATGTTAAGCTGGAAGCTTCTCCTGATTCATATAGCTGCAAGGACTGATGAACCCAAGA
The DNA here is from genome assembly GCA_004026705.1 of Nesogale talazaci. Taxonomy (NCBI): domain Eukaryota; kingdom Metazoa; phylum Chordata; class Mammalia; order Afrosoricida; family Tenrecidae; genus Nesogale; species Nesogale talazaci. The sequence continues at coordinate 29,603 of PVJH01008466.1, read as the reverse complement.
TCAGCAGGGTGATCAGAGGCTAGTGGCTGCAGAAGCAAATGAATTCAAGGTCAGCAGGTCATATGATAGGCTGCTGACAACTTTCAAGCAATAGAACGTGCTGTTGGCTCAAGCCCAAAGAACTGGAGGTTGATGAGCCAGATGCAACAAAAAGCCACGAAACTTTCCCACAGCATCTACTTATACTGAAAGCAGGTACATCCCTGAGAAGACACCCTTTTGACTGATTGCATCAGGGCTGTGCCCTGAAAAGATGTTGCATCCCACCCTAATCCTACAATGCATTAGCTATGGTTACATTGTGTTAGGTCAGGCCATGTGATATTACTTGATGTTAACAGCCAAACCACTGAGAACCTAAGTCAGGCACGTTGACACAAAACCAAACTGCCATAAATCCATTGGCCTCAAAAGCATCCTGGCTATCATAGCCTGAATTCTATTATTCAACCTTGCTTGCAAAAGGTTCTAAAATGTCTCTTTCTTCCTAGGGTTTTATTAGTCATGATATTTGTTTCCTTGGGATTTCAAAAGAAAATACTGTAAACTGGGTTTCTTATAAAAATCCAGTGTACTGTCTTTATTTCTCAAGGATATAAACTTGAAATCAGGATACCCACTATGTAGATTCCTGCTGAAGCTCTAAGACAGAAACTGTTCCGTGCCAGTCTTCTATCTTTTGGTAATAACCGTTCACAACAGTTGCTCCTTAACTTGCAGATGGATTGTCAGACCATCCTCTGTCTCTCTTTTAGAAGCACATTAGTAAGATCGTTTGGGTAGTTACATAATCGCCTGTCAACTTGCAAAGGGGTGGAGTCTGGCCTGTCAATCAGGTGGCAGCTTGATGACCTCATTTGGAGGTGCGAAGGAGGGGGAAAATAGCTCACTGAAGCCCAAACACACACTCTGCCTCTGCTTCATATTTTTGCTGACAAGCCACATGAAGCTGAGCTGATACAGCCAGAGCACTGGAGCTGGAGGAGCCATATGGAAACCTACACCGGCACTAAGATCCTTCCACCACCACTGGATCCACAAGACTTCCCATGCACTGGCCTGTGGTCTTTCTGCATTTGGCATCATCACAGGTGTTGCATGAGACTGAAGGGGAATTTATAGATTAGTATCAGACATATGGGATAATATTGGACTTACTCACTTGATCTGCACTGGGCTGGGATGTTTTCTCAATATACAATTACTCTTTATATAAAGCTCTTTCTTCCATACAAAAGAATGAGTCTCTGGATTTTTTTCTCTAGTCAACCCAGACAACAGTATTAGGACCTACTCTACTCCAGTATGACCTAAAATTGACCTGATGGCATCTTCAAAGACCTTACTTCCAAAGATAATTACATTCATAGGTGTAGGGGCTATGCATTTTAACATATCTTTTTGTGTGTGAACGGAATTCAATTCAACCCAGCTAACAAACAGAGCCCCTCCAGTTTAAGATCAAGTATGAAATTGGTCAGCCACTTTTGTGGAAGATTTGCTGGACTTGCTCCCACAAGGATTGATTCAAGTGCTTTCTATTTATCCAAGCTATGTTTTGTGGCCCCTTCAAGATCTCTTGCTGAAGCAACTCTTCCTATCCCAACATAGGAAAATATGTATGCCTTATAGAGATTTCTAGTTATCATTTTAATATATAAACCCCAAGTCCACTCCACTTTATCCTCTAGGCAGCAAGGTCATCAGCCACAAAGTTGGACCTCTAGTGTTGCAAATTGGGGTTGCGAATAATCCCCACTGATTATACCTCTTCTAGCAATGCTTTTTCTCTGCCTTTGTCATTTGTCATCCCCAAGACCCTCCAATGGCAGCACTGAATGCAACACCAAAGTCCTTTCCTCTGACTCCCTGTGTCCTGTGCGTTTCTTAAGTTTCTAATAGCAATAAGCTTGTATAAACAACTCCAAGGTTGAGTTGATTGCAAGTCTCAGAGTAGCAGTTGTGTTTCAGGGAAGCTGGTCTCAGTAAGAAGAGAGTCACCACTTCCAGCTAGCTCAAGTAGGTTTATCATCGGGGGCCTCACTCCATTCAAAAGGGACTCGTATTTCTTCAAACCAAGTTAAGAGGATACCCATGAGGATTGGCTTATATACTAATTGGCCTAAATGCTGACTTGCAACCTTCTGTGTGAGTTTTTGTCGGCATCTTCAGTTTAGTCCAGTCTCAAGGTCTTATGTTTGTTTGATGTCTGAGGTGTACAAGCCATCCTGAAAATCTCATTCTTGATTAAAGTTGTCATTTGGATGTCAGAGTTGTTCCCACCATTTCTCGTGGGCTCTGATATGCTATTCAATGAGTTTGCCTAAGTTAAGTCCAAGCCTTTGGCCATCCCAGGACTGGTGGACCTGTGACTCAGATCTATGGCTGTTATTATAATCTAAGAAGTAGCAAACTGTGCATTAGGCAAACTTTTACTCAGCAACTACCCCCTACAAATATAACCCACAGCAGGCTAAGTCCACTGGTGGTTCTTTTGGAAATCACTCTCAAATCCAACATTGAAAGGACGGAGATTGTCTGTGACCTAAACTGGGTGGCTAAGCTTCAAAGCTTGTTCCCTTTCCTCCTGACCACAAACTAGATGGCATTTCCCAACCTCCTTTGCAAGTAGAGGTGTTCATGTGAAGGTCTGACCAATGGACACCGTGGCAATGTGTGCATCAGTTTGAGTCCAGGTGAGAGCAGCCACCTCAAACATCTTCCATCCTCGTCCCTGCCTTGCCACAAACAAGCTCTGCCAAAACAAGCTTTGATCATATTTGAGCTGGAAGGCATTTACTTACTTTAGCAGTTGGCAGGAGAGAGTTTTACTGACAGGAGAGCCCGCCTCGCAGCAAAGCATCGCCACTTCTTCAGCCGTGTCTATCTTCTCTAAGTCAGGGCTTTCCACTCGCTAACCTGCCCACAGGGACAACACCCCGGGGGATACAGTCCAGCTCCCATTCTGGCCACTTTTGATTTGAGGAGCTGCCATGACCTCTCCCCTGGAATTTGGGCAAATTGAAAGGCCTTCCTCTTAAGGCATGTTTTGCTTAACTAGGTTAAATATGTTCTCCAGAAATGTTGTTTAGACCCAGCAAAAGTCAATTTCATGCTGTTCCAGACTAAACTGATTGATGATTGTTGAAATTCCAAAGAAATCTAATATAAAATAATTAAAATAATGTGATTTGATTGTGCAGTGATTGCTAGAAAGGTATTACTTATGTTCGTCAAAATAGGAGAGACTCTGCTTTGGGAAATCAGTCCTCAAATCTCAGTGATAGAACCTAGCCAAAGTCTGTCTGTCTGTCTGCCTCCTTCACTCACACAAACACACACACACACACACACACACACACACACGGCAGCTGTGCTCCATGTAGTCTCTCAGTGACCCAGGCTGCTTTGATCTATGATGTCATCATCTCCGTAGATAGTTCCACAGCAGAGAAAGCGTCACCAAAAGAGCGTCACAGCCCATTGACCAGGGCAAGTCACATGATTCTTCCGAACTTGGAGGGAGAAGGGAAATACAATTCTCCCGTGTGCCCAGAGGGAGAGGGGGACTGGACGTGGGCCGATGGTAAGCACTTTAAGATTCTACCTTGGACACCATCGATTTCCGTTTGTTCATGTGTGGACGTGTTTCAAGAATGGTTGGTAAATCCGAATTTCTCTGAGATACAAAGTTATGATGTCATCGCCCCACCCTCCATGATAGAGCTTCTTCTTTCTAGGCCACTTAGTTAAAATTAGTCCAACTGAGGGAGTTTACCAATTGCTGTGGAGCCAATCCCAACTCCTGAAGACCCTGGGAGTGTCAGGGCACAGCAGCCCTCCCACCTTCCCCCACCCCCAGGAGGCTTTTTCTGGCACAGTGATTTGGAGGTAGACCACCAAGCTTTCTTCCCGGGCCGCTCTGGTGGGCTTTACTGTCCAACCTTGGAGCACACACTGAGCTCAGGAACCATTCCCGTCATTCGGTGCCTCCTTCAGCAACTCATTTTCAAAAAGAGCAAAGAAAAGAAGAACTCTGGGGGAGGATTCCACCGTCTCCCCAGGGATGTTTTCCCTTGGGGGCAGGCCTGGGATGGCCAGGGGAGGAGCTGCTTCATGTTCCCCACCTCGCCTCTTCCGAACTCCCATAGCTCTCAACCTCGATAAAAATACCCAGAGCCTCTTGTCATTTTAGCAAGATTTAATTAAGACTGCCCTAAATTAAGAAAATCGAGTCATTGTTTGCATTCCTAGATGCCTATGTTTAGTTGAGCCACGCGTAAGCAGAGACATGAAAAATTAGCTTAATTTTTTTGGCTGCAGGGAAGAGTGTGAATTGGCTTTCTGTCACTCCCTGGGAACATCTTGTGTCTTCCCTCAGCTGGGTCTTTCTGAGGGGATGGCATCTTCCCACCCTCTCGAAGCCCTCTGAGGACAAGCTGCAGCTTGACTCTGGCTTGGGGAAACTCATAGAGGACACAGACAGGGCATCTCAGGGTGGCTGGATCAGAGGCCCTTCCTGAGAAGGACTGGGACCCCCCCCCCCAAGCCTGTGGTAACAGAAAGCTGCCCCCAAAGGCCTTCCAAAAGGGCTGTTTCTCACACATGGGTGGCTTTCTATCCCAGAGCGGGGCTGAGTGCTGGCAGGGCAGGGCATGATCAGGAAAACCTCCTGTCATGAAGAAATGAACCAGGGACGCACGCCTTCCAGACCCCTGGGAGGGAGGACCAGCACAAACACCGAACTGAAGAACATGGCCAGTGCTCTGTTCAGCTTTGACCGCCACCTTCTCCCCCTCCATGTCTGTCCTTGAACACATCACTCAGCCAGCCCCTTTTCCCCTCAGAAAATCATAGTGTTTTCTTGTCTTTGCTTTCTAGTGCGACACTAACACAATATCACAATAGGTGGCTTTGAAGAGATGCATTTCTCAGAGCTCAGGCGACTAGAGCCTGAACTCTGGGGCCCAGGCTTTAAGGAGAGGTCCTTCTTTGTTTACTCCAACAACTGTTGTTAGATGGCACCAAGTCGTTGCCACCTCTTAGCGCAACAGAACGGAAGACTTCCTGGTCCCAAGTCAACCTCACGGTCCCTTGTTGTAGGTGAGCCTATTGCTGCAGCTGCTGTGTCAATTCACCTCCTGGGGAAAATCTTCCAGCTTTTCGATGCCCTTCCTCTTTACCAAGCATGATGCCTATCTTAGCCTGGGTTGACTAGAGAAACAAGTTCATGGATATTCATATGTGTATAAGAAAGAACTTTATATAGAAGAGCAATTGCATATTGAGGAAACATCCCAGCCCCCATGCAAATCAAGTCGATGAGTCCGATATTAGCCCATATGTCCGACACCAATCTATACAGTCCCCTTCAGACTCATGCAGCACACACAATGATGCCGAGTGCAGGAAGATCACAGGCCCGTGGGGTGGAACGTCTTGTGGATCCAGTGGCAGGGGTGTGAGTATCCACATGGCTCCTCCAGCTCCAGGGCTTTGGTTCCAGGTGACTTGTCAGCAGCAGGAAGACAAGCAGAGTGTCTGTGTGTCCTGCCTCCCATGAGCAATTTCTCTCCATGGTGTCTCCAAATGAAGTCATCAAGCTACAAAATCTGATTGACAGGTGAGACTCCACCCCTCTGCAAGTTGACAGGAGATTATGTAATGGCCACAATGGCCTCCAGAGGGACTGGTCTCCCCTGATTACATGTCCAAGGTGCATGAGACAAAGTCTTGTCTTCAAAGTTGCATTCTGGCGGGCCTTCTTCCAAGACACATTTATGTGTTCTCTGGCAGGCTATGATACAATTTAAAGGCACCAATTCTTCTTCTCATTTGGCTGGTAGCCAGAAATCTTGGATGTTCCTGGGCTTGTTAATCCATCTACTATGTGTGTCTGTCTTCATGTGGCGTCTATCCCCTGAATTGGGGTCTCTGTCTATTCTTCTCTGTTTACAATGCAAGCATGAATCCTTTGAGGACTGACCTCACTAAAATAGGAAAAGAGAAGCCTGTTTCACATTCAGGTTTAGGGGCTAGCATTTCAGCACATATTTGGTGGACTGTTCACAAATCAATCCATTGCATGGCCCTCTAGGGCTGGTGTCAGGAGTGCCCTGTTAATAGATTTAACTCCTACCAACCAAAGCCAGCATCAAACCGGTAGCACTGATGCGACTCTGCTACATAGGGACACTATGCTACAAAGCAGAACTCCCCCCACCCCACACACCGGCTTTCCAAGACTGTACAAATCCTTATGGAAACCACTTCATCTTTATCCCCAGGAGAGGAGTGGCTGGTGGATTTGAACCCCTGACCTTGTCATCGGTAGCCCAGCGAGGACTCTACTCTGTCACAGGGGTTCCTCCCTAAAGCAGTGCAGGGCCTATCATAAACGCTCAATACATAGCCACCTGCCAGGACAGAGCAGAACTCACTGCCTCTGTAGGTATCTATGGGAATAGAAAGCCTCATTTTTCCTCGATGAAGGACTGGCGATTTATGAACTCGTGACCTTGTGGCTGGCATCCCAGTGAGTAACTCATTAAGCCCTCCGGGCGATAAGTCAGAATTACCTCTGATGGCCCGGAGCATAATGATGAAAGGCTACTCTCTGAGCATTTCCCTGCCTCTGGAACACCCCACTTTGTTTAAGGTCTCCTTTTGCAGAGGCTCTTTGTTCCCATGCTTCAGAGCATTGTAGTGCATTTAAATCCAGAAAGCTGGCCACCTTGATGGACCACCCACTGCCTCCTCTTGTGCAGCCCAGGGGGTAAGGGTGGGGGCGGCTCAGGAGAGCTTTGGATGGGCGGGGCGCCGGGAGTGACGGGGTTTGTTTGAATCCTGCAGCAAGAATGCCACGGGGAGCAGCCAAAAGCTGGAGCATCTTCCGGCAAGCCCAGAGCAGACTCAGTCCCTGGAAGTAACCATGGAAACAGGAGCCCACAGCCACATCCAGGGTGTGGGATGGGTGGGTGGGTGGATGGGATAGATGGATGGATCGATGGGCGACTGATGGGTGGAGGAGTGGGTGGAGGAGACTTTCACGGAGACGAGGGAGGCTTGGGTGCACCCGCTCTGAACACCTGCGAGCTAGAGGTGGTTTGGGAGTGGGGCTTGTGTCCTTGGGCGGAGAAGCTGGCCCTGGTAAAGGAAGACCAGATCAGGCCAGAAAGGGGTGCTTCCTCTGAGAGATTTCCTAAGTTCCCACCCTGGGGGGGCGGGGTAGAGGTCAAGGGAAGAGGAGGGAAGTGGTTTTAGACCATGGTCCCTGGGCTTCTGTTGGGTGAGAGGAGGCTGCCTCACCTGAGCCCCTGCACACTAAAGTTCAGCCTCCACATCCCTTGGTCATTAGTCAGACTGAGGACTCACTCGGAGTATCTCTAAGCAGCCACCTTTGGGCACTGGCATGCAGGTCACACCCGGCCTGGGGACACTGCTGGAGCACCCCGCAGTCCTGTGTCATCCCCACAAGCGTCCTTCTCTGTCAGTCCATGGGGGCAGCCATTGTGTCAGTCCATCCCACCTCTGCTCTTCTTCTTTCTTGCAGACCTTCTGCTTTACCAAGTATCTGGTCTTTTCCCAGGGACCAGTCCCTCCTGATATCATGTCCAAAGTCTTGCCATCTCTACATGTAAGGGTCCATATGAAAAGCCACTGGAAATTGGAGGCTGTTTCTTCCCACGTGAGCCATCGGGCAATGACTAGAGATAGTTTAGAGGTCAGGATTTGTCAACAGACATACTTGAGTCTGAACACCCCAGGTAGGGGTCATTGGTAAAAGTAAGGACAACAATAACATGGAGGGGAGGTCAGAAAGCAAGCAGAAAACTCAGCATGAGGCCAAATAGGAGGCTGAATAGATTGTAAACACTCGGTAATGGGTCCTCGGCATGGTGACGAGGTTAAGTGTTGGCTACAAACCTTCCTATGTTTTGTTTTGCTTTGTTCCGGCCCTCATAACAACCTTACTATTTAGGAATCATCCTAGGTTTTAATGATGACAAAAATGATGCTTGGACAGGGTACTGTTTTTGCCCAAGGAAAAATGACTAGACAGCTGGACTGGGACTCAGACTAGCTCCAGGGCACATACATCAACCGCTGCCCTCCCTCCATCACTGCGATGGTTAGCATCACTCTCTGCTTCGTTACTCAGCCAGAATGGAGGGTGGCCAGGATGCCTTCTTTCCCAGAGTCCTTATGGTGAAACGTCTCCTGGTGCTGCATATCCCCTTGGACCAGGGCGTGTGTGTGTGTGTGTGTGTGTGTGTGTAGGGGAGAACCCCAGGACTTCAGCCCACTGTCCATCACCCAGAGGAGGGTGAGGAGAAGATAGAAATCAGAGGTCAAGGCCCAGGCCAATGCCACAGGCCTGGGGCAGGTGATAATGACCCTGGGAGGGGCCTCTACTGCCTCTACTGCACCAGCCATGGCCCTTCTCCTCAGTTACCTTGCAATGACCCTAAGTCTGCCTGTAGCTGAGTCTCGAAATCATTCCAGCTTGGGCCCAGGGTGTTTGAGGGAATGATGTGAGGGAGTCCAAGGGGGCAGTGGTCCATGGGGAGATCTGCTCTAGAAGAAGGGACTTGCAACAAGGAGGGGTAAGAGGTGGGACCTTGAGGGCATCAACCCATCAGGGTCAATGTCTTTTGGGCCAGCTACAGGACCTGTTCCCTTATATTGAGGGTCTTGGAGAGGTTCTTGAGAGCTCCCAGGAAATCCTTCAGAAGCATGTCTCCTGCCTCCCCTGGTAGAGGCATCTCTGGAAACAATGCTTTTGGCCTAGCCAAGGACTTGAATATGAAAATTCCACTGAGCACCTCGAAAGACTGCAAAGGCTAATGGATTATGTATGGCCACCATCCCAGGAAGAATCGATTAGGAAGTGCAAGACATCTTCAATAGCCCTTCCCCCAGACTTCACATCCCATTCCCCCTTCCCAAAGCTCAGAGCAGCTTCCTGAGCTCAGATCCTCCCTCCCCATTTCCCTCCACTCTAGCAGGCTGGTCTCCAGCCCCCAGCCCCTTCTCTGTGCCTCCACAGCTGGAGCTCCCACTGCCAGCCCTGCTCCTTCCCTGGTCCTCACTCCACTGCCCCAGGCAACAGAATGAAGAACCAAAGGAGGGAGAGATACTACGCACTCCTTCCTCAACAGAAACGTCTCCAAGATAAAGGCTCTGCCTGGGACAGACCTAAGGGCCCCTTAGGGGCATCTGGTATTGGAGAATGGCGGATCACAATGACATCATGCCATAATGGGGCGCCAACAGGTTGGAATCAACGCCAAGGTAAGGGATTTGACAGCATGATGAATGAAAATGTGATGACCTCATTCCTTACACAGCTCCCACCACCCTCCACGGTGTGTTAGGGCCTCGTGTGCGCTGCTCATGGTCCTGAGCTGCCTGGAAAGGTTAAAGGTCCATGCAGCGTTCCATTGAAAGAAAAGTCTGGTAATTTGCTTCCAAAACACCAGACATTGAAAGCTTCATGGAGCACCATTCTTGCCCGACAGGCAGGAGTCCGATTCGGTTCAGAGCCACCTGGTCAATGGTTGACTCTGAGCAGGCCCGGCACTCCAGGTTGCTGTCAACAGGAGTTGGGGTTGCCAAGCTGAGTTAGACTCAGCTTCTGCATTTGAGACTGCAGACTCGAGGGAGCACAGCTCTGGACCCACACCGTAGACAGTGGCTGCGCAAGCTCTCCTCCATGGCTCCACACTGGAATCTCTTCGGCAACTTTAGCTTAACAATGCTGCCCATGCGTGCACCAGATGTTCAGGATTCATTGGTCTGGGGTGAGGTTGAAGGCATCTAGAAGTACTGGCATGCTGAAAAGGTTCCCATGTGATTCCGATGTGCAGTAGGAGGTGAGAGACACGAGACCAATCCATTGCTCTGGACTCCACCCCAGAACCTGTCAGCTCACTCCCTTCAGCTTCTTCCGGGTCCACTTAGGAGCAGGAAGAAGGGGGGATCAAGACCCTGTCTGGCCCAGACTAACCTACACTGGTCATTGGAGCTTCGTTTGTTCACACATTCATCCACCATGCAATCAAGCATGCAATAACTACTTGATATAAACGCTGGAGGGTGGAGGTGTTACTAAAACTGACTAAGGGATCCAGCTGATATGTGGCCATCAGGCAGGCGAAGGTGACATTGAAAGTGGGATATGAGAGACAAGAGGGAGTTTGCCATGGGACGTCGTCATGAGGGAAGCTGAGACAGAGTAGTTAACATGTTGCGGACGGATCCCGAGTTTATCTGTTCTTTAATGTGTTAACTTGCACATGAGTTTTGGATCTCTACTACTTCCCCACCCCTTCACATTGATTTGGTTGCTTGACTTTTAGCTTCTGGATTTTAAGATATCTGGGCTCTAATTAAGACAGCGGACCTGGGCATGCTGTTGGACAGGGAAAAGGAACCAGGGGGAAGCCGTCACCGTCACCAGGAGACTTGTGCAAAGATCTGGTTTCATTCACATTACAATGGGCACCCCTTAAGGGGTATTTTTTGTTTTGTTTCATTTTTTTTGATCATTGTATTGGGGGCCCCTACAACTCATCACAATCCATGCATCCATCCATTGTCTCAAGCACATTTGTACATATTTTGCCATCATCATTTTCAAAGCATTTTCTATCTACTTGAGCCCTTGGTATCAGCTCTTCATTTTATCCCCTCCCCTCTGCCTCCCTCATGAACCCTTGATAATTTAGAAATTATCCACTGAAGGGCTTTCAGGAGGAAATGGTGTGGTTGAATCTGGTCTTTTAAAGATGTGGTTGAGGTGGGAGGGCAGCTGGTGAGGCGGCAGAGTGCATACAGGATAAGTAGCACACTCCACTGCCACGGTGGTGGCAGATACCCCTGTGCCCGAGCCCCCAGAGAAGGGACTGGGCTCATCCCTGCAATGGGTATGTAGGTCAGGCAGCCTGGCTCCCTCAGCCAAGTCATGCAGCCCCCTCTCCCACCAGGGGGGATAAAGCAGAGCCTGAGATGTGTGGGCTCAGCCTAGATTATTGCTGGCAGAGGAGGCAGAGATAATCGCCGCCCAGGTGCCCGGATCTGGGCCACCGCCCAGGGCCCCTGTTTCTCTATCCCAGGGTGCCTTTCCACAGCCCTCCACCCCCCCTTGGGCTCTCGCCAGCAGGTCCTCCCAGCCCAGGGGCAGGCCTCCACAGGCGCCTGGAGCAGGTGGCTGTATTTTAAGATCAGGGCACAGCCCTCTAAATAGACTGTAAGCACAGCCAGCTTCCTGGGTACAGAAGGCGAGAGAGACGGCTCCGTTTCTCTTCGGAGCAGTCACTGGGAAATAAACAAGTGGCTCAGCCTGTCACATACACTTAACCCTCTGCAAAGGCATCTGTCAGACCGACAGAGCTTCTGCCTCAGCCTTTCCAAGAAATAATTGATGGGCCCCAAACCCAGGCTTCTCCCTGAGGACTCCAACTTCACTTCTCTGTCCAAAGAGAGCCAGGCACTGGGGCTTATTCCCAGCACCAGCCTCACTGGAACAACTCCCAAAGGGGAAACAGAGACCCTGGGGCTCCGTCTGGCTGGGGGTGGGGGTGGGGTGTGTGTTCTGACTCTGTTGGGGCAGGGGACAAGGAATGGGAGAGTGGGAGGAAGGGTGAAAGGTGGAGTGGGGGGTGCAGGAGCTGGGGTCAGAGCAGAGATGGAGGGGTTGTGGGCAGTGCCTGGCACAGAGATGGAGGGGTGGAGAGCCCCAGGGTCTCAGGTTGTCTTCAGGTGAGGTGGCGATGGGTGTGGGGGAAACAAAGAGAACCGAAAGGCAGAGGGGGCTCTCTCTCTCCATGGGTGGGATCTTCCAGGACCACAGAGGAAGGAGGAGTGAGCAAGAACAATAACAGCACAGAAGGAGGCAGGCAGACAGCAGGGAGGGAGGAAAATCCCCTCGATCTCAAATCCAAGGGCTTCTGTGGGGGAGGGATGAGTGCTGTGTTGGTGACCCTCCAGAGGCAACAGGAAAATGTGGCTGAGGCACTGAGCTTCCCCAGGAGGAGAGTCAGAGGTCCAGGGCAGGGGGGAGGGAGCAAAAGGCTGAGAAGGGTGGAAAGGCATCGGAAGTCAGATAGCCATGTGGCAGCCATGCAGAAGGGAGCCTGCTGGAAGTCTCAGAAGGACCAGAAGTCAGGCAGCTGCTGCCGTCACAGTGAAAAGACAGAGTAGGGGGTAGAGAGACCAAGGAGATCATGAAGCCTGCCCCCAGGTGGTGCTGTAAAGGGCACCTGCAGCAGGGACACCCCACCCCAGTAATGGTGAGGGTGCTGGCAAAGGATAAAGGAGGGATTATATGGGAATTCTCCAGAGAGAGAGAGAGAGAGAGAGAGACATACATTCATACCATCTGCAGGGACTGGCACTCTCTCAACAGCACTTCTAGTGAATAGAGACTCAGGGGTCCCCAGACTGCAGCCAGCCTGATGGGGTGGGGTGGGGTGGGGGGAATCCTATTGACTTCACACCATAGATCCAGCAGACCTAGGCTGGAGGGAAAGAACATGCTTTGGCAAAACACAGGCCTCAAAAGATGTAGAGGTGAGGTAAGAGAGAAACACAAATATGAAAAGAACCAATCTCTCTCTTCCTTCCTTCCTTTCTCCCTCCCTCCCTCTCTTTTCACATCCATACCCTGAACCCTGAAAAGTGAAAAGGAGCTTTTGCAGACTTCAGACTTGTCTCTGCTTCTGGCATTGCCACTTCATTAGGAAACCGCCCCCCCTTCCCCATGACGTCAGATCCAGGACCCTCCCAGACACTAGAGGGAATCTACCATCCTCTAGGTCAGCAGTTCTCAACCTGTGGGTCATAACCCCTTTGAGGGGGTCCAACAACCATTTCACAGGGGTCTCCTGATTCATAACACTAGCAAAATGACAGTGATGATGTAGCCATGCAAATAATTTGATGGTTGGGGGTCACCGCCCCATGAGGAACTGTATTAAAGGGTGGCGACATTAGGAAGGTTAAGAACCACTGCTCTGGAGCCATGCAGATACCTTGCAAGGTCTTATAAAGATGTTTCCCACGAAAGCATGGGCCGCTGCTCTGCCGATCCAAGCCATCCATGGGTCACAGTTTTCCAAAAATGTAACCGACTAGCTTCCAGCTGAGTTCACACACCTAGTGACACCCCACACAGTGCAACGTTTCCCTGTCAAGGGGCTGCGAGACCCGGGAGGGGCTCCACAGGGACCCTGGTTCCATTTCCCAGCAAAGCCCTGACACAGAGTCTTGGGGACAAGCTCGGGCAACTGCGAGTTCCATCTAGGTCACAAGTCTCCTTGGGCATGATACAGGTGATATGAGCATTTCTGCTCAACAGACGCCATGGTGCTCACATGTACACACTTGACACTCTAGATAAACACATGCGCGACAGAGTCAGTGCCTGTGTATATCTGGTAGAGAGGACTCTACCGTTTTCAGCGCCCTGAACACACAGATGTAAGAGCCCTTTTCCATACACATACCACACTGACACTTGTCTGATTGAGCTCCCAAAGAGGGACTCACTGCAGGCCTCCTCCCATGGCTGCCACACCATGCTAACTAATCAAGACGATACACCCAGACACTGAACCATCCTCCTGTCCTTAGACTACACACACACACACACTCACACACGCAGCTCCACGCACTCCCCCGCAGCCTGCACATCACACCGGCCTATCCACATGGCGCCCACACAGAGCTCACGGAACAGAACTCCGTGACTCCCTCCCACGTCAGTGGCGCTGGCGCTGGAGCTCCCGCCCCCGGCCAGCTAAGCTAGGCCTGACCTCAGGCTTCCCTGGCCACCTCCTGGCTCCTGTCCCCAGCACCACCAGCCTCAGGGCTGCAGGAAACTTTTCAGCCGGTCCCTGGAAGGGGAAACCCCGAGTTCTTTTTGTCTGATCTCCCCTCCTCCTCAGTCTGCACAAACCACTCTTCCTTCCCAGTCGGTCTCCCAGCGGCCAGGGACCCAGCGGGGAAAGGTCACCGGAGGCAACCCCCTGCCTGCGCCCCGGGGGTGGTAGCAATAACAGCTGTCAAGGGTGGGGTGAACGGGGGGGGGGGTTGGGAAAGGTGTCGTTCCCTCGCGGAACCGGGGGCGCGAGGGGGGTCTCCGTGACGCGCCAGAGGAGCGCAGAGGAACCTCGGCAGCGGTGGCGGCGGCAGCCTCTCTCCAGTCTGGGGCGGCGGCCGCGCCCGGGGCTGGGGCGCGCGGAGCTGTCCCTTCAGCACCACCGCGCCAAGGCGCACAGGCTCTGCTCCCACGGGTGCTGGCGGCGCGGGCTGGGGCCCTCCCGCGGCCTGGGGGAGAGGGAGGTCGGCGCGCGTCGGGGCCACGCAGCCACCTGTGAGTCTCCAGCCACTGCGGGCGGCGGCGGCGGCGGCGACAGCAGCAGCATCCCCGGCCGGGCGCAGGAGGAGACGCCCCGCCGACCCCGCCCGCCAGCCGACCCGGCACACTCAACACACGCCGCCGCGCGCACCCGCCCAGCCAGCCGGCCACCGCGATGTCCGCCAGCGGCCCGGGGAAGTTTCCCGCCGGCCACGGCCGCGGGGCCCTGGGCTCCCAGGTAAGCGCTCCCGGAACGCGCCGGGCGCGCCCGGGCAGCTCAGCCGCGGAGGGGGGTGGGGGGGGGGGAGCAGGCGCGGCGCACGCGGCCCCAGGGCACCGCGCCAGGCGGGCAAGGAGGCCGGGGCGCGGGTCGTGGTGCGTGGACGCAGGAGACGCCAGGCGGGCCCCTTTGCCCCTAGCCCGGGGTTCCAGAGCCCAGCGAGGATTCGTCCTGCCCCCTCCCCCGCTCGGCGCCCCCGTCTCTGGCCGGCGCAGCCGGTGCGCATCGCCGCGCGGGTCCCGCCTGGCTGCGGCGAGCGGGCGGGGGCGCCTCCTGGGTCCGCCCCCGACCAGGGCAGCGCGCAGCCCCGGGCGCTTTCCGAACAGCCTTCGGAACAGCCGGGGCGAGATCCCCCAGCAGAAGGTCCCTCACCCCACCCCCGACCCCCAAGGCACCACCCACCCCCGCCTGGGGAGTGGGGTCGCAGTCTTTCTACTAGAAACGCTCTCCCCTTTATGCTCCTTCCATCGGAAGGGGGCTGAACCCCACCTTCCAACCCCCTGGAGACCCTCCTGGGGTGCCCCCACCCCACCCCAGAGACGCTCAGGGGCCTCGTACAGGGGTGGCTAGTCCTGCACTCACAGCGTACCGCTTCCTCCGCTTGCAGGTGTAGCGCCTTCGCCCTATTCCGGCGGCCAGGCCCGCCAGCATGACAGGCCAGAGCCTGTGGGACGTGTCAGAGGGCAACGCCGTCGAGGATGGCGAGATCCGCATCAACGTGGGTGGCTTCAAGAGGAAACTGCGTTCGCGCACGCTGCTGCGCTTCCCGGAGACGCGCCTGGGCCGCCTGCTGCTGTGCCACTCTCGCGAGGCCATCCTGGAGCTCTGCGACGACTACGACGATGTCCAGCGAGAGTTCTACTTCGACCGCAACCCCGAGCTCTTCCCCTACGTGCTGCACTTCTACCACACGGGCAAACTACACGTCATGGCCGAGCTCTGCGTGTTCTCCTTCAGCCAGGAAATCGAGTACTGGGGCATCAACGAGTTCTTCATCGACTCCTGCTGCAGCTACAGCTACCACGGGCGCAAAGTGGAGCCCGAACAGGAGAAGTGGGATGACCAGAGTGACCAGGAGAGCACCACGTCCTCCTTCGATGAGATCCTGGCTTTCTACAACGATGCCTCCAAGTTTGAGGGGCAGCCTCTGGGCAATTTCCGCAGGCAGCTGTGGCTGGCGCTGGACAACCCCGGCTACTCGGTCCTGAGCAGGGTCTTCAGCGTCCTGTCCATCCTGGTGGTGCTGGGCTCCATCATCACCATGTGCCTCAACAGCCTGCCGGACTTCCAGATCCCGGACAGCCAGGGCCACCCTGGCGAGGACCCCAGGTTTGAAATTGTGGAGCACTTTGGCATTGCCTGGTTCACTTTCGAGCTCGTGGCCCGGTTTGCCGTGGCCCCGGACTTCCTGAAGTTCTTTAAGAACGCGCTAAACCTTATTGACCTCATGTCCATTGTCCCCTTTTACATCACTCTGGTGGTGAACCTGGTGGTGGAGAGCACACCTACCTTGGCCAACCTGGGCAGGGTGGCCCAGGTCCTGAGACTCATGCGGATCTTCCGCATCTTGAAGCTGGCCAGGCACTCCACCGGCCTCCGGTCCCTGGGGGCCACGTTGAAATACAGCTACAAAGAAGTCGGGCTGCTCTTGCTTTACCTCTCCGTCGGCATCTCCATCTTCTCCGTGGTGGCCTACACCATCGAAAAGGAGGAGAACGAGGGCCTAGCCACCATCCCGGCCTGTTGGTGGTGGGCCACCGTCAGTATGACCACCGTGGGCTACGGGGACGTGGTCCCGGGAACCACGGCGGGAAAGCTAACAGCCTCGGCCTGCATCTTGGCAGGCATCTTGGTGGTCGTTCTGCCCATCACGCTGATCTTCAACAAGTTCTCCCACTTTTACCGGCGCCAAAAGCAGCTGGAGAGCGCCATGCGCAGCTGTGACTTTGGAGACGGAATGAAAGAGGTCCCGTCCATCAATCTGAGGGACTACTACGCCCATAAAGTGAAGTCCCTCATGGCGAGCCTGACGAACATGAGCAGGAGCTCGCCGAGCGAACTTAGCCTGGATGAGTCCCTCCATTAGCCGGGGCGACTGCTGGTCGTCTTCAGTCCTGCGTGGCGGAGTCGCCTCTCGTGCCTCGGGCAACACGGTTCGAGCACTTTGCCAGCCATGGCGGCGTAAGGAGCAGGCCCGCGTCCAAGGGGGAGAGATGCATGGGCTGCGCTGGCCGGGTCTCTTTAACAGTGTTTAGAATTGTTTATTGAAGAGGCTGGTGTGTCTGACGCCAGTCCTTGGCGCATTTCAGCGAGATGTGCCCTCAGGGGTGGTATCATGTTTGCCTGTGGGCATATCACGTTCGCCTTTCTGCCAGATGAGTACCACCCAGAATGCAGTTCTTTTTGCCCTGTTCGTTGTGTACACGATTCTAGTGCTCTCGGTCCAAGCGTTGTCTGTGAGTTGTGGTCCTGTTTCTGAGGTTGTCATGTGAGTTTTGTACAAAAAAAAAAAAAAGCCCCAAACTGTCCAATAGAAACCCGTGTATGAGGTCAGCCAGGAGCTGCGGAGACGTAGCTCAGTTGCTCACTATCCTGGGCACGCTAGATCTTGCCTCTTCCAGCTGCTGCTTCTTTTCCATCACCAAACCAAGAGACTGGGGGGTGAAACAGGCCTCACCGCTGCCAAGGGTTCTGGAGCTTGGCACCTCACGGGGGTGCACAGACCGCCTGAGAATGGCGCGGGCAGATAGATCGGCACCTCCTCCACGCTGCCCTCTCTTTAGGAAATGTGGCTCCGTTAAGGTGCAGTGAAAGCTTGCGTTTGGTTCTTCCCCAGGCACAGAGGCATAGGAGCTCAAGGTTCAGCTGACCCCTCCATGCTTAGTGCAGCAAAGCTCTGTCCGTTGCTGAGCTTTCTCTCTCCTGGCCTCTCTCTCTTCTAGAGAGATAACAGAGTCCGTGTCTGGATGAGACTCTGAGGCTGGGTCATTTGAGCAAACGTTGCCCTTCTTAGATACTGTTGTCCTTAACTGCGACTGAGTGTTCCCCCTCCCAACCCCAACTCGTGGCAATCCCGTGCACCAGGGGATCTGACTGTTGGGATCCACAGGGTCTTAGATAATAGCATGTTTAAAATAATTATTTTTTTTCAAATGTTTAAGAATAAGGTTCTGTTTTCTTTCTTGGCTAAAAAGAGTTTACCGTTGTACTGTCTTTGTGGAATCGCTGGCAAGGGCAGCGGTGGAAAACCTCTGTTGCCTATTCATAAAGCCCCAAACCAAGGAGCTTCTTTATGCCAAGCTGACGTTGTTTGGGTCATGTGGATTCTAGTGTGTTCCATGTGCTGCTATGAGGGTTCCATCACTCTTGTTGGGACATGGAGACCTGGTGGCCTGGAAATGTGAATTCAAAAGAGATAAAAGATTGTTGGCAGACCCAGAAGGAAAGCCCTCCAGTTCTG
This sequence comes from Nesogale talazaci, assembly GCA_004026705.1. Lineage (NCBI taxonomy): Eukaryota > Metazoa > Chordata > Mammalia > Afrosoricida > Tenrecidae > Nesogale > Nesogale talazaci. The sequence goes on along the minus strand of PVJH01008466.1, from coordinate 11,501 downwards.
ATGTCCATCCCGCTGGCTTTGGTTGGTGCGTGTGTTGTGAGGCTGTGGTGGTGGTGGTGGTGGTGGTGGTGTTAGAGACCTGGAGAAAGGAAGAGACTTGTAAGGCAGAAAACAATGATCTTCTCAAATGCCACCAAGTGCAATGTGATCTGTGATGTATGTGTCTAAGCTTGTGTGGAAGAGGGAGAGCTGTTTCCTCCTTCAGAATGCCCTCTCTCCTTATCTGCCGTTACTCGGCACGTAAAATAGTGATGGGACAGGTGGGTCCCCTTTGTCATTCTTCTCCATCTCCGCTTCTAGATCCTTGGATGGCCTCCATCATTCACTCCCATCATGGGTCTGTCTTTGGAAAGGCTGTGGAATCTAGGGACCGACGTGTTGGGGTCAGGCAGGCTTTTCACCCACATCTCCCCGCCCTCGATCGCCTTTGCACCTCAGTTGGGTGAAGAGAATCCCTGGCTGACAGGCCTGTGGTGAGGTTCCTGTCAGAGGGCTGTGTGGCTGGGTAGTTGCCATGGCTACCAGTGCACAGACGGTTTGTTGGATGAGGGCGCCAATCACTCATCCCCTGGCTTCCGGTGCAGATGCTTCCATCAGAATGGGGCCTCCAGGGCAGTGGGGCGGTAGACACCTCCAGGCACCTGACGGCTTGTGCCTCTGCCTGGGGACCACCAGGAGAGGTGAGAGGGCACAGAGGTCAGTATCCAAACACCAGGATTGCTCTTTGCAGGATTTGCACCCAGAACCCTTGACTTTGGGTGCTGCTTCCAGCATGAAGAGGCAGGGGATTTACCCCTCCATCCCTGGCAGCAGGGGATGCTGGTACAGGGTCTCGAGGGCTGTTCCATTCGTCAGGGCTGAGCTTCTCAGTCACTGACTTCGAAGCATGAAGTGAGGAAGCCGAAGTGAGGAAGGAGGCAGAAGAAGAGCTCCGTCCCTCTCATGCATCGTTTTCTAAACAAACAGGTCGGACCACACCTTGGCAGTGACCCTTGGCATGTGAGAGAGAGGGGGTGGGGTGGGATGGGGTGGGGCGGAGCTGGAAAGCTTGCATTTATCTGGTGCCTTTCATTGGGAGAATCCCAAAGTGCTTTAGAGACTTTAAAAACATCTCTCGTCCATGTGTACACTTGCGTAAACGAAGGCTCTGCCCAACCTGGAACCGCAGCCGCGTCTGAGCCTCTGCCTGGCCTGATAGCATCGAGGTGTCCAAGTGGTGTTTTCAGAGACACAGGAGAGAGAGCCAGGCTGGTGGTTTGGCTCTGGGGAGCTTCTCTTTGCAAAGGATGGAAACTGCTCCGTGACCGGGGGAGACATCACCTTCCTCCTCTGTCCAGCGCACCACCAAGATGTGACAGTCCCCAGCGCTCTCCCTGGGGTCTCCCTGGATCCCTCTCATCCCTGATGCTAAGTAGGGAAAGCCAGGTTGATTTTTTGCTGTTTCTGGAAGGAAGATGATCAGGGTGCGATGACGTCACTGGCCACCGAGGCTGACCCAGAAACTGCCTTTATTTCTAGGGGGATCACTTATTCCCTGCAGCTGGCTGGAGGATGACTTCATCCCCAACATTGAAGTTGGTTCATTTCAATGACAGTGGGGCACAGAGAAAGGCCCTGCTCCTTGCCCCCAGCACACCACGCCACCTCCACCCCTGTTTGAATGATGAGCATTCTGGAAGTGCTAGACCAAGAAGTGACACCACATCATCTGCACAGATGAACACTGGTTATAGGTTGTGTGGGATTTTTTTTTAACTGTCAAACCCCCGAAGTTCTTGGGTTTGCTACCAATGAGGGGCATGTTGTAATGCCGAGTCGGTCTGGAGCTCAGTGAAGTAGTAATTGGTGATTAATATTTAGATCGGTTATTTCTACTCATCTTATTACTCAAATCATTGAGCTACCTGTTAATTCTGCCTCTTTTCACAAAGAAGTATTTGTCACGCACTTTGGGAGAGCGGTGGTCTTGTATGGACTTCGTGTTATCTACTTGAAGGCTTAACTGGTATTTCTTGTATGTTTTAACAGCATGACTTGTTTCAGAGTTGTAATTTTAAGCATTGAGAACGCTGTATTTGCAATGTCAGTTTTAACACTCATTAACACACTACTGTGAAAGCATCAATACAGCCTTCCTTGAGCTATTATGTCTGATTACAACAAGCCTCTGCAGGGGAATCAGGAACAGCCCTCCTGACACACTTGGGAATCCCGCCTCCCAGAACATGCAGGTTAAATAGAGGGAAAGTTCACACACACACACACACACACACACACACACACATACACACATACCTGTTAAGACTCTTCAAGGGGCCCTGGATGGTGCAAACAGCTAACTGCTCTTAGCTGCTCATCAAAAGGTTTCAAGTTCAAATCCACCCAGAGATGCTTCGTAGGGGAGGGAAAAAATCCTGGTGAAAACCAGTCAGCGCTCACAGAAATACTCTGGTATACAGTCACCATGCATCAGAGTTGACTCCACAGCAACTCTGTGTGTGTACGTGGTTGTTTTCAATTTTTAAGCTGAGTTTTATCACTTTTTTTAAAAGATCATTTTATTGGGGAGGGAGGCTCTTACAGATCTTATAACAATTCATACGTCAATTGTCTCAGACACATTTGTGCATATGTTGTCATCATATTTAGAACCTTGCATTGGGTAGAAGTTGACAGTGCCAGTTTGTTCTCCATTCGACTATTTTATACACATTTCATTCTGTGCCACTGTTGGCAATTCCCACAATGTATCAGCAATCTTCCTTCCAGGGGTTCCCATTTTTATCCCATCCTTCTCCCTGCCTCCTGAGTGTTGTCCCCGAGCCAATGCTTCCCCTTTGGTCTGGTTGTCTGAGAAGTGTGTTCCCCCACACGACCTCCATGATGATACTGTTCACCTTAGGAGACCAACTATTGTTGGGCGGAAAGGCAATTCACTGGAGGGGAGGTCACTTTCAGATTTGAAGGGCCATCAGGTCAGGGGTTGTGTCTGTCTTTATCAGACCAGAGAGCTGGGTAACTTAAAAATAAATTTAGTTTTGTTCCCTGAATGCCTCCGCCCCCACTCAGGACCTTCTGTTGTAGTGTGTCCTTGAAGCTGGGCACCATCTAGTTCTTCTGGTCTCAGGCTAGTGGTGACTGAGGTTCATGTGGTTCACCAGACCTTTGGACTAACTGTCTGCATGAATCTTTGATGTCCTTCATCCTTCATTTGCTCTGCATGGGGAAAAGTCAATTGTTGCCTCTGAGAGGGCCATTTAAGAGCTTTGAAGACCCCAGTAGTTACTCACTAATGTTGGGAGTAGAACCTTGTCTTTGTGAACTATGTTAGGACAATTGACCTTGATGCACCTTGAGCCTATGGTCTTCAGGCACCAGGGGCTGCAATCCGTTCCCTCAAGGAGTTGGATAATGGACAAGACATTTTCATCATGTTTCCCCTCCTATGCTCTACTCTAACCACTAAAACAAGCTCATGCCATGGAGTTGATGTTGATTTTTAGTGTCCTTATAGGACAGGTAAGTGCCCCTCTGAGTGTCTCAGACTGGATTTCTTTACAGGAACAGAGAGCCCTGCCTTTCTCCTGTGGAGTAGCTGGTGCTTTTAAACTGCTAACCCTGCTGTTTTCAGCCCAACAAGTAACTGTTAGGCCACAAGAGCTCCTATGCTCTTCCATATGCAGGAGTATGGATATTCAAGGCACTTCAGTTGCCTGGGAGTAGCAAAACAGAACAAGGGCATTCAGCCAGGGGCCAGAGTTCCTGAGAAAGACTGAACCTTTTTTTTTTTTTAACTTTTCATTGTGAATTGGGTGGACATTTACAGAGTATATCAGTTTTCTATTCAGCGATTCATATATATTTTGTTTCATCTCATTCATTGTCATATAGTGTCACATCACTGATCTCCCTTCTTACATATGTTTCCTGATTCCATTCCTCCTCCTTTCCTAACCTTTCTGAACTTTACCCTTGGGTACATCTTACCCTTTTGATCTCAAATGATTGATGATTGTAAGGTGTGCCTGCCTCCCTCGTGGGAGTATTCCACTTACAGACTTGGCTATTGTTTGGCTGAAACCGGAGCCCTAGGAGTGAGTTGGTTTGCAGACCTAAAGGGTATCTGAAGGCTGTAGTCTTGGGACTTCCACCAAATTCCTACCCAATCAGCAAGACCGGTCTTTTCACGGCTCTGCTCCACATTTTTCTCCCACTCTAGACAAGACTTTTTTCATACGATCCCTGTCACAGCAGTTGATGGTGGTTGCTGGGCACCATCTAGTTCTTCTGGTCTCAGAGTAATAGAGACCGGTGCTCATAGTCCTTTGGACTAGTTGTTTCCATAGAAGAAGGACTGGCCCTTTTGATTGAAAAGAGCAGTTGTTATTTATTCTAGAGCCGACTTGTCGTCTCTCCTTGCAAACCTCATGAAGCAAACACTTCCTGTAGGACTTGACTCTTTCAGACTGTTTTGCTGCAGCTCACAAGGTCTTGGAACGTCCTGCCAGAAACAACTCTTGCCCTACCCCAGGGAATCATTCTCTTTGCTGCTAAAGTATCTCTCTGACAATAAATTAGGAGCTGGGAGCCCTGAGTGCTTTGATTGCTTAAGTGTGGATATCACAGGGACATAACATGGACCTAGATCTTAGCAGTTACTTACCCCTAAAAGTGACTTGGAGAAGAGCTTTTCCCAAGGCCACAGTGGGAAGGTGGGAGGGTCACAGTCTAACTGGCTTCTCCCCCCTGTTTTGGTTCCAGCCACATGATCTTAGGTACGTCCCTTGTCGGTCTCAGAGCCTCTGTTTCCACTGTTGCCAAATAAGGTGGTTGGAGTAGAGAGTCCTGAAGACCCTGCCCAGTTCATCAGGTCAATTGAAATCCACAACTCCCATTTGTCCTCTCTGTCCTCATTGTCCTTGGGAGCAGAGTCTGACATCCTGTTTTGTTTATCTTAAGCAAATTGAGGGACCACCTGCCAACAGCCTTCTATTTGGTTTTGTTTTTCTTTTTAACAGCCCACTGCACTCGAAAGCACATATTCTCCAGGGGGAGAAGAGAAATAGCAGGGCAGAGAAGGGGCCTGAAAGAAAAGGCAGGTCTTCAGCCTCACTCCTCCACAGCGGTCCCTGAGAAAGACGAGGGCTCAGCGCCATCAAAATTGAACAGTATTTCAAAATCTTTGATGTGTCTGTTGGACTTTCAGCCAGTCACACCTTATCCAAATGCCCACTATTACAAATCATTAGGCAGAGAAAGATAATATTGCCGGGCTACCTCTTTGCCCACTCAAGTTTGTTTCCTCTGGGACACTTGACAGACCCTCTGTACCTGTTTTCATCAGGTTTGGGGGGGCCCCTAGGTGCACAAGGGCAGGCAACTTTTCACTGATGTGTTGGGTCTCATGCTAATGCCATCATTAGATGAACTCATCTAATTCCACACGCCCCTGTAAGGAATTTTCGAGCTGTAATCTTGCCAGAAGCAGATCATGAGGGTTTCCCCTGGGAAGCTCCCGGACAGGTCTGAATCTCAATTGGGGCTGACCTGCAAGTGGTTAGCCTTTGCATTTCCACACGTCAATCATGGTGGTGGGGGGCAGGGTATGACTGGATCAGCAGGTGTCTCTCGTTGAGTAGAAGAGTTAGGGACCTGTGTGACATGTCCCATGGAGCCCTTGAGGCTGATGAAGGACAGAGCCTGACCATGACCACTGGCAGCAGTGGGAAAGGCCAGAGGTTTGCATGCTCACTCTCCCACCCTGGAGGGGGAGTCTCCCCCCCTCCCACCAGCTTCTCTCCCATCAGCAGGGGTATAAAAGGATGTTCAGAGATATTTTTAGGGCCAGGGTGCCCTGCATCTTAAAATGACACAAACAAACAAATAAAGCGCCTCCTGTTGAAGGAAGAACTTAAATACTGCCCTCACACGGTTATTATCTCCTCTTATTTTTAGGAGAAGGTTTAACTGGTATTTCTACCCATGGTCCCTCGATCAGTGCCACATCCAATTGATCCCGTGGCTTTGCAGATCAATGGCATTTTTCTCCTGTGATCTCACTTACCAATTTGACAGTTCTCCTAGGTCTGCTCCTCCAAAGGAGGGGAAGGGGTCTGCAGGGAGCAGGTCAATACATTCAGATAGGCACCGATATCAACACCATGACGACCTCCAAGACCTGCCCAAGAGGAACAAGATACATCTGAGAGGTGAAATGAGCCTGGGAGCTGGGAGGTGGGAGCTGGTTCGTCCAGCATAGAAAGGCATAGAAAGAAGCCAGCAGAACGAGTCAACGAGAAAGGAGGGAGAGAAGGAATAAAGACCAGGACAGACAGGCATGAAGAGCAAGAGAATGACCAAAGACGAAAAGACCAGCAATGTCGAAGGATGTGATTTGGGGCCTTCTTTGAATTTCTTCTCTTTCTGGACAACAAACAGGTTCTTCAGCCACCGGGGGCTCCTTGGGAGAGAGTTGTGCTGACCCTCTTCACCTCCTCCCATGTTAGGGCTTTAGAGTCTGATCAATGGAAAGAGCTGGCGATTTCTGAGGGCCTTTTGAATAAAGGTAGCAATGAGAATGCAAAGTGTGTGTGTGTGTGTGTGTGTGTGTGTGTGTGTGTGTGTGTGTGTGAATGCTCACTCTAGGGAGACGGGGCTTTGAAGTTGCAAACCGAAAGAGAACTCAGCCAGACAGAGGAGGAGGTGGGTAGAGAGGGGAAGACGAGAAAGGCGCTGTGACCCACGGAGAGCACCTGCACAAACCACGCCAGAAAGGCAAACCTGCGCTCCCGTGGGTAAGAAAGCACGAGGGTCAGGCTGGCTGCGGGGAGCCAGAAGCAAGAACAGCTCAGAGCAACGTCTGCGGTGTTCCCCTAAAGGGCTTGAGCGTCATTCTTTTGTCACCAAGATGGGAGGAATCGGGTAGGCATCTTGACGGAATTGATGCTATCAGAATGTGACCAGGGCTGCAGCTGGGAGGGGTCAGGCAGCTTGTGTGTGGTCAATGCCAGCCTGAAGGCCAGCAGTTCTCAACCTGTGGGTCACAACACCTTTGGGGACCCAATGACCCTTTCACAGGGGTCATCCAATTCATGACAGTAGCAAAATGACAATGATAAAGTAGCAATGAAAATAGTGTTATGGTGGTTGGGATCAGGGGCGGGGGAGTTACCACAACCTACTTCCCCTCTGCCAGCAAGCGGCTCTCGTGAAAGTCGTCAGGGCATCCCGATAGCTAACGCTACTGCTCTTTCTCCAGTCCTCAAGCTCTCCGACATTCTTGGACCTCATGGGCCAGTTCGAAGGCCCTTAGGTTGTGGCTCCCACACGTGGCTGGTGTCCCATGTGACCCCCCTCTCCTCTGCTCTCCCTGCCGACTCTACACCCTCCTGCTTCTTCACACATGTCCCCCAAAAGGCACATCCTCCGTTATCCGAAACATAGACCCAACTAGTAGGACGCGACTGACTCCCAGGCCTCCTGGGATGACCCACCTCCCTCGGAAACCCCGTGCTCCAGGATGCATGTGCACATGGAAGCCATTCTCTCTCCAAAACTGGGCTTCATACATCATGACAGACGTATGCTCATTCTCCTGTCCCCCGCCTGGCTGCTTGGGATCCCACCCTCATTCCCACCCCTGAGATGATGTCTCAGTCATCGTCGGGGCCCCTTGTATTTGTTCATCGCGTACCTCACCTCGTGGCAGGTGACTAACTGGAAGGAGAATAAGAGAGAAGGCTGTGTCTCAAGGTTCTTCAGCAGAGAGCACGGTTGCAAAAAGTCCAGAAAGGGTTTGCACAGGAAAAGAAACCATTCCTTGATGATGAACAGGGGGAGTGGGAGGGAGGGGGAGTTACTGACTCAAGGTCAGACACATGGGTGAAGGGGAAGATAATATACAGAAGGGGGGGGATTCCAGCAAAAATAACAACAATGGAGGCAGGGGAAGACGCCCCGAGGAGTGTAAGTTCAAGGCAACAGAGGTAAGTGCTGCCCTACAGATAATCTTGCACTGCGGTGATCCGCGAGCCGGTCCTTGGATAGACACACAGGCTGGGAGGATGTGGGGGGAGGTGGAGGAACACACCCAGGGTGTGTGTGCGGGTGTGTGTGCACACACGTGTGGGCATGCATCTGGCAGAGGACATTGGCGCATGGATATTTACTACCTTGGCTGCAAATAGATCCAGGAATGTGGTGGAGCGGGCAGGGAGCTAAGATAGCAAAATTGCATAGATGTAACTAAACCTCTGGGGGGACTGAGTTGCTGGACCAAGGAGCTCAGGCAAATGGTCTCGGGGAACAGCAGGGTCAAAGGCCATCACCTAGTTCACAAAACCGGTGTTCTCTATCCTGCGTGGGTGAGCAGTGGCTGAGCTCCCTGTAAAGTACTACACTGCTCTCTCCTCAGCCACAGGAAGGAAGAGTGAAGCAAATCACGAAACAGCCATTCCGCTGGACCTCTCGAAGGTCGGTCTTCACAACCTTGGGGCCAGAAGAACAAGTGGTGCCCCGCTACCTGCCACTCCCAATTGTCTGAAGCCATCACTTTAGAAGGCCCTAGATAGAGAAGGAGAAAGAGCTGGGACAGAGCATTTGGGGAGAAAAAAAAAAGCCAGGCTCCTTGGTTAGAGAAGTATGGGCGGAGCCACCAGGACTCTGGTCTTTACTCTGCAGATGAACTCAGCCCCTGGCTCGATTTTCAGCCCCCAAATAGAGAGGTCTAGCAGGGGAATGATAACACTAGGGAGGTAGGCACACCTAAGGGTAGCCAACCATCTGATTGGATTTCAACAGGGGAGCATTTACCCAAGGCAAAGTTTGGGAGGGTTAGAAGAGGAGGAAGGGGAATAGGAAGTACAGGATGGAAATGAGAGAAGTGTTTGTTTCACTGTGGAGATTGCACTGAATGAGGTAAAACAAAATGTGTATAAAGTTTTGGGTGGAGAACTGATTTGCTCTGGAACCCTTCCCCCAATTCACAATATAGAGGAATGTTGCTTGTTTGTTTCTTAAAAAGACTCTTTAGTAATAGAGACTTTCAAGCCCCTGTATTGTACATCAAAATCACTGGGGGAAGGGGGCTTCGTAACAATGCAGATTCCTGGCTACCATCTCCTCTATTGAATCAGACTTTGGGGATCAGTCTTGTTTAAACAAACAAAGCTCTTCGGTCATTTTGATGCAGGAATTACAGTAGGAATTGTGTTGAGGATCTTAGGAAGAGGTTTTCAGGCCACCCTCCATTCCATGGTGAAATGCTGCCTGCCTTCCTCGGGGATTCTCATTCCCTGACAACTCCACGCACCCACCCTCCCTGCCACCCACACCCCATCAGTCAAACACCAGACTTTATCGATTCTCCCCGCACGGTTGGTACGCAGACCTCTTAGTCTCACCCCACTTTGTAAACTCATATCCTGTTCATTTCCAACAGGTCCACACCCATTGTCACCTCCTCTACTGCGTCCTTGTCTGCAATCACCAGTGCTCGGATTTCTTCTTTTCCTGTCTTGGACCTGCTGGCGGTTTCTGTGGGCACATCTGGGGTTCACACTGGATACAACCACACAGATAGAAGGGTTTCACTTTAGAAAGTGACAAATCAGCATGGTTCAAGACAGAGGAAAAGGACTCTTTAGGAAGAAGTTGACCTTGGAATGGGGCAACCACAGGCAGGCCATTGGGGATCTTAGAGATTGGTACCTAGGGCCCGATACCATCCTGACAGGGAGAAGAGCCTGGCGGTTGGTCTCATGCTGGATGATCAGGCCTGCGGCACATCCTGACATGACCGATTCTGCGTCCTGGCAGCCGCTGGCATTCTGAGAAGTGAATGAGGCGGGCAGACCGCGAGGGGAGGGATTGAGTTGGGGTTCTCAGGGAGTTTTTCCACTCAAACCTCTCTGTCGCCTACATCTCCAGACATTTAAAGACTCCCGAGCTATTTTCAGACCTACTATGAAAAGAACTGAGGTGTTAGCAGTCAGACACCCATCGAGGCGTTTCCGCAACAGGAGGGCTGGCTGGCGTGACTCATTTTTGATCTGTCAGCTTCGTATCGATTTTGTAGGGCTGACGTCGCTGGGAGCAGCTGACTGGCAGCCCACTCTCTCCTGGGTCAACGAGTGCAAAGACCCCTGTGGCTGGGGTGCATCCAGAATTTCTTTCTGCAGAGAGCGGTGGGGGAGATGAGAAAGGGTGAGTTAAACCAAGGGCACCCCAGGGGCGCTCCCCCCTCTGACGCCCTGGGTCCGGAAGGGGAGGAGCTTTGGAACCGAGGAGCGGCAGGAACCTAAGGAAAGCACACTTGGGATTTCTTTTCCTGGCAGGGCGCGTCTTCCTCCTCCACTCTGATCTCCATTCTGTGCCCAGAACTGGGGTCAAGGGTTGGAGTCTCAGAAGGGCATGGGGATACTTTAAGCAGAATTTCAATATGCCAGTTGCTGTCAAGTTGATTTCAATTTCCTATAACACGCCCCCCTTCCTCCACCCCCGCCTCCCATGGTCTCCCAGATGCATCTGGGTAGAACAGGGCTCCGTGCGGTTCCCGGTGGCTTCGTTTTGGAAAGTGAATCACCAGGCTTTTCTGAGACCCTTCCGGGGGAATCCACACGTTTGCACAGTTGAGCGGGCCAACCATTAGTGACACAGAAACTCCCCAATGTGGCACAATGCCACATACACATACAATCCCCAAATGTGGAATCACATGGATCGCCAACACTCCCCATTTAAAAAAAGAGAGAGAGAGAGAGAGAGAGAGAGAGAGAGAGAGAGAGAGAGAGAGAGAGAGAGAGAGAGAACTTCTCCCCAAATGTTAAACATGTTTTAAAATCTAGCGTGTTAGTCTGGGTAGACTACAGAAGCAAATTCATAGACACTCATAGGTATATAAGAATGAGGTTTATCAACGGAGGAGTCTGATCACACAACCCCAATCCCAACTACAGGGGCAGCCACCTCTCCACCAGGGGAGTTTGCCTTGGAGGTCAGCACTTGAAGCTGCAGTTTGGGGAGTGAGAGAGGCCTGACCAGAGCACATGAGAACAAATGAAGAGGTAGGAAGAGAAAATGGAGTGCAGCCTGGTCCACTGAGCCTTCAGGATGATATTCCCACTCAGAACAGCTGATGCACAAAGTGGATAATATTGCCAGCCCCACTATGAAATACAGATATCATCGCTGACCCAAGGGTTTTTGGGGTCAACAATGGAGAAACAGGGTCAGAATTATACCACACCAGGGAAAAACATTAAGGGTGTGCAACAGAGTGTGGAGTTCCAGATGGGGTGACAGGGATAAACCTTGGGACCAGGGAGTGGCACCCCATCTGACTCAACCAGGGAACACTCCTGGAGGTCAGTGAACAGAACTTGAATTATTTACAGGTTTTTATATTATTATTATTATTACATATATATAGGACATTGGGGGTTTTTTGTTGTTATTATCATTACTTTATTTTCTTTGGTTGCTTCATTTTAGGAAGCCTTTTT
>PVJH01008465.1:0-85227 GCA_004026705.1 Nesogale talazaci | reverse complement strand
GGGGACATTTTAGCCCTGTCTCATCGCTGCTCTCTACATCAGCGACCAGCGTAACGTGCTAGTTAAGAGCATTATTAATTCAGATGCAAGATTACTTGCAGCATTTGAATGCTGCCTCTAACTCCTTTTTGAGGTGTTGACCTAGTAACTTAACCTCGCCAAGCCTCAGTTTTCTCGGTGGTAACTGCTGGATGCCAACTCCCAGCCTCAGAGAGTTTCCTCGGTTGCAGTCTTTACAGGAGCAAATCCCTAGTTCCTGTCTCCTGCAGAGCCGGTTGTGGGGGGGGGGGGGGTTCCAAAGTGGTACCAGCTAGTGCATGTGCCAACGACATGACTGTCTGCTCCTCTGTAGTCTTGACACCTCACAGGACAATTCTACTTGATCCCTCATGGTCGCTATAAGTTAGAATCAACTTGGTGACAACAGTTTTATTGTTGTTTTCAGATTTTATATTTAAAATGGAAAATTTTTAAATGAACGTAAACACAGAAACAAATGCAAGATACTTACAGGTCATTTGAAGGATTACATGAGATATTTCGAGTCGAAGGCTACTTGTCACTTATCAAATCACATTTAGTAAAATTTTAGCTATTACTATCAAATTGCCTCAAAAAAAATAAAGACTGTCACTGTGCTCCTTTAAAAAAATCATCTATATGAGACCAAAATGGTCAACCATTAGTTAGAAACCATGATGAGAACAAAAGGAAACAAGAAAACAAAATTAACAAAAATGAAACAAGCAGAACAGAAATGAGAATGCGCGCACACTGTGAAGGACGTGACCAAAGTTACTGAACACCTTGCACAGAAATAGTTGAATTGGGAACCTAAACTGCCATGTAAACCTTTACTGAAAACATATTATTTATTAAATATTAATAATAGTTAATATCAATAATTATTAATAGTAATTAATTTATTAATATTAATTAATAATTATTAATAATAGTTGATATTAATAGTTCCCGGGCTGAGCTCCGGTGGCGTAGTGATTGTGCACGGGACTGCGGCCCACTGGGATGGAGGTTCAATTCCAGCAGTGGGGCTGGGCCTCCTACTCCCACCACCAGAGAGCAATGATGCCCACACACAAAAAAAGTAGTTCCCATTTTTTATATATATTGATAGCACTATAAATGGTATACTCTTAAAAGTTCCACTTTTAATCAATATTCTTTATGTTATAGTCTGTTTTCTAAAAAGATAACCAGGCTGAGTCCCGGTGGCGTAAGTGGTTGAGTGTAGGACTGTGGCCGGTGGACTTGGTGGTTCAAATACAGCGGTGGCTCTCAGGAGCAGCACTGGGTAGCACCCACAACCACCAGAGGCAGTGTTGCCCCCCCCCCAAAAAAAAAAGATAACCACAATATTGACTTTCAGAAAGACTGCCCAAATCCAGGTGCTGAATAAATCCAAAAGGAGGATAGAACACAGGAGCAAGCTCTGTCTACCTACCTAACAACCATTTCCTTTCTTCCTTTTGCCAGTAGAACTATCTACTGACCATAGAAGGTATAAGCAGGGCTGAGCCCCGGTGGCGTGGTGGTTGTGCCCGGAACTGCGGCCCACTGGGATGGAGGTTCGATTCTAGCTCCACGGAGCAAAGGCTGGGCCTCCTACTCCTACCACCTGAGGGCAGTGATGCCCAAAAAATAAATAAATAAATAAAATAAATAAATAAAATAAAAGGTACAAGCTAGAAATGGGAATCTTTTGATTTCCCTTGACACTGATTGATGTGTGTGTGTGTGTGTGTGTGTGTGTGTGTGTGATTCCCTCATCCTGCTCAATGAAACTGGAAGGATGCAAACTGGAAGCTTCAGCATAAGTCCTTTAGCAAAAGCAAAACCATCCCTAATCATTTGTAAATTAGCAGTATTTATCATTCATAAAATGTCTAGGAGGAGAAACGGTTCCCAATAAATATGAAATTTCCAACTCTTCTCAATAGTTTCATCACAGTACATTTCTCAGATTCAGGGAACAAAAAGCTAGCTATTAGCTAAGGGAAGTAGCAGAGACTCCTTCAACTGGCATATATGGGATAGTCAGGCTTTTGTAATGCCTTGGGAATTACACTGGAACAGTTAGAGTAAAGAAAAGGAAAAGAGAAGGACGTGGAAGATAGTTTCAACTGTAAGTGATTAGGGTGAGAGTGCCACTGACTCAATCGGGAAGAGACTAGAATTTGTTGAAATGCAGATGAGATCTGTTTAAAGTAGGCGGAATTTAACACGACATTGTTAGTTCAATGTAATTGGTTTTCAGGCAGTTGGATAAATGGCATCGACTGTTAAGGCATGGATTTGAGTGTCCCTTGCATAAAAATGGCAAGTGAGGGCTGAGCCCCGGTGGCGTAAGTGGTTGAGTGCCACACTGCAGTCCGTGGGCTTGGTGGTTCAAATCCAGCGGCGGCTCTCAGGAGTAGCACTGGGTAGCACCCATGACCACCAGAGGCAATGATGCCCACCAAAAAACAACAACAACAACAACAACAAGAGTTGTATGTGCCCCCAATAAAATGATATAAAAAAAAAAAGGCAAGTGAAATCAAGTGGATGGATATAAAGTAGAGTTAAGCAAGGGCTGAGACAGAATACATGGATCTCCAAGGGTAACTTCAATTTCTTCATTTCACTTGGTAGCAGTGCCATGTACTGGCTACTTGTACCAACTGATTTGTCATTTAAAAGGCCTAAGCCTCTTTTGTACACTCTTAGAAGGGAAATAAGAAATTTACCATTTTGTTGTGAAAAAAATGAAATCACACTTAACATGTAATATTTTTTAAAATAAATAATATTTGGTTTTGTTTTTGTGAAACTACATTGTAAATTTTAGGTTACTATTAGAAAATTTCTGTACATCTTGTTCAGAGATACTGGTTATATTTTCTACAAAATGTCAGCATTCTCGGTATTTCCATTCTGATTATTTAATTTTCATTAACTTAGCTTCCCTGCTTTCTTCTCATATACCTGATTATTTAAATGAGCACAGTACTTATGGTAAGATTTTTTATGTAATGATCCAATCTGTTATTTGACTGAAAGGTTAGCTCCAGGAATGGCTTCAGTTCCCCTTGCAAAGGGCATCTAAGGAGGACATACCTCAGGGATTCCCCAAGTCTTTACTAGTATGGTATAGTGGGACTTTTTAGAAATTTCAGTTTTATTATACATTTTTCTTCCATTCTATTTGGAATGATGGTACAGCAAATTATTTAATATAACTTCTTTAATCGTGTATAGTCTTCCAACCCAGATAATGAGGAATGGGACTATGCAAGCAGGTGTTTGTGGACCACCAAGGGGACTGGACAGCAAATAATGTGCATGAAATCTTGCCAAGGGGATTGGTCAACTTTTTCATCCTGCTAGCCTTAAAATGAGATGATCTCGAGGGCTGTGGGTGACCTCAATTTAATTCATTGCCATAGAAAAGTACAGAACTGCAGTTGTGGGTTTCCAAAACTGTAACTATATTGGAGTTGAAAATCTCATCTTTTTCCAGAGGAGTGGGTGGTGGATTTGAACTGCTGACCTTGCAATTAGCAGCCCAAGGAACCCCCTACACCATCAGGACTCCTGTTGCTACCAGCAAAAAAGAAAAGTACATCCTTTGGACCAGGGATCCCTGCCTGGAGAACCCTCTAGGCCCAGGAGATTGAGAGGGTGCTGTAATACTGGAGACAGCATGAAGCAGTCAAAGAGAAAAGGCAGCAGAAGTAGGAGAATGGTGTAAGATGGCACCGTGGGCTTCCTAGCCCACAAGCAAGGTAACTATACTGGATGAGCTGGTCTGTGAAATAAAAGAAGTGAATACTTTGGGTAGGAGGCTTCCTGGTTGAGTAGGGTTCCTCCAGGCCCTTATCAGGTGAGACAGCCTTGCTGACCCACAGAGCTAGAGATCTGAGTAACTAAAGACTAAGGCTCTCTGCAAAGTCGGGAAGGGGCGGGGGCGGCAGGCCCTCTGGGTATACATTGGTGGACGGAAAGAGCTTTGTAATACTTGTTTGAGTATGTAAGAGGCCAGGTTAGCTTGAGAGGCCCAAAAAATTAAGGAACTGTGGATCAGGGGAAGGCCCACCTGTAGGTACAATCAAGCCATCCATACTGCAGAACTGCAGCCTGAGTTGTTCTCATCTTGCGCTGTAACCTGTCATTTCACTAATAAACCGCATAATCATGAGTATGGTCTGTTAGTTCTGTGTGACCATTGCCAGAGAATATTTAACCCAGTAGAGAAGTCAAGAGGATTATGGGAGAGAGGGTCAGAATCAGTAAAAAGGTTGGAGAGAGGAGGTATGTTTGATCTCTGCCTCACAGGAATGTATCCTGGGGTACCGACAGTGATTCTCTCTCCTTCCCCTTAGGAGAGAAGAGTTCTCATGAGGCCATCTGGCTACAGATATTTTTCTCAGGGACCATCTATTCTGTCCCTGACCCAAAAGTTCAATCATGTTAGCTAGGTACCAATGAATTCTTCTGATCTCTGCGTAAGTTCTTAAATAATCAGAGTGCACTAAGTATCTACAATGTATAAGGCATTAGGCTGGAATAGAATCAAGAGTGTATCAAGTAATAATCAGTTCAAATCAACACATATTGGTTACATATTTTCTTATATCAGTTATTATGATGTGCTTTCATTTATCTCATTTAAAGACTATAACTCAAGATGGAAGATTTAAAAATATATAGTGGGCAGGATTGCAGCAAGTTAAAACAAAGATTTGAAAAGACAATTGAAGCTGTCAGAAAGGAAATTACTGGTGACCTTTGAGAATAAAGTTTCCATTAGTAGACCAAAATTGAGATGTGGCAATTTTGTGGTTTGTTGCTGTCCAGTTGACCTGATTCAAGGTGGCCCCATGTGCAACAGGATCTGACATTGTGATCCACAGTGTTTTCATTGGCTGATTTTTCTGGAAGTACATCATTAGCCCCTTTTCCTTATTCTATCTTAGTCTAGAAGCTCTGCGGAAATCTGTTGAGCATCAAAGACACAAACAAATCTCCAGAAAAGGATGGTGGTTGTGCTTACAAAGGGGGTGCGTAAGCAAATGTGGTGAAGAAAGTTGATGGTGCCCAATTATCAAAAGATAATCTGGGATTTTAAAGACTAGAAGATAAATAAGTGGCCATCTAGCTGAGAAACAACAAAGCCCACATGGAAGAGGCACACCAGACTGTGTGTCCCTGAGATGTCGATGGGATCAGGTATTAGGTATCAAAGACCCAGAGAAAAAAATCAAAACGTGAATGAGAGAGTGGGGGAGTGCAGAGTGGAGGCCCAAAGCCAATCTGTAAGCAATTGAACATCTCCCTACAGAAGGGTTGTGGAGAGAAGGTAGGCCAATCAGGGAGCAGTAAAGCACCAATGAAACATACAGTTTTCCTCTGGTTCTTTAATGCTACCCCCCCACCCCCCCCACCAACTATCATGACCCTAATTCTACCTTACAAATCTGGCTAGACCAGAGCATGTACATGGATAGAGACAAGAGCTGGAAACACAGGGAATCTACGACATATAAATCCCTTGGGACCAATATTGAGAGCAGCCATACCAGGAGGGTTAGGGAAAGGTGGGGGGAGAGAGGGGGAACTGACAACAACTACCTACTTTTTACCCCCTCCCTGGGGCATGGACAACAGACAAGGGTGTAAAGGGAGACATTGGATAGTGCTAGAAATGAAAAAAATAATAATTATTTCTAAATTATCAAGGTTTCATGAGGGAGGGATGGAGGGTGGGAGGGCAAGTAGGAGGGAGGGAGGGGGCAGGGAGGAGGTAAAAATGAAGAGCTGATACCAAGGGCTCAAGTAAAAGGAAAATGCTTTGAAAATGATGATGGCAACATATATACAAATATGCTTGAGTCAGTGGATGTATGTATGGCTTGTGATGAGTTATAAGAGCCCCCAATAAATGGCTTTTAAAAAAATAAAGAAAATCAGAAGGAAATGAAAGCAGGAGAAAATGTTAGATAGGCACATCTGAATAAAACAAGAGAGAATAGCGGAAAATAGTGTTTGCAGATTAAAAAAGATTTGTGCTTGCCTGAAGGAAAAAGGGGAGGGAACAGTAAAAGGAAGTGACAAAGACAGTGAATACTTAGTCATTAAGAAAGAAAATGAAACTAACTATAGCAAAGCAAGAAATATTTATATACTTGAGAAATAAAACATTTTCTGCACATATTAGTCACTCAATGAATGTTGGCTAAATGAACAAAATACATGAAAGAATAACTATTCAATGCCAAAGCCTGAGGACAATCAGAAAGGTTTTTCTTTAAATGTCCTGTCAAGACCTTAAGAGGGCAAAGAAAAATTTTTTTCTGTAAGTGAAAATCCCCTGATCATAAATATCATTCCATAAAGCTTCTTCATAACTGCATACAGTGTGTACCGAGATCTCAGGGCAAGGTGAGTGGAACCTCACTTATAATCAATGATAAGATCTTTTAATACCACTACTCCATTTTATCTCCAGGGCCAATCAAATCTGCCAGAAAACCAAACACCTACTCAAATGAATAAAAGAACATATCCAGGGCCAGGGAAGGGATAAACAAAGTACCTGACACCTATCGCATTCCTTTGCAGAATCGCTCCCCCTTATTCCTTTCTAAGAGTCCTACGAGCTCAGATGGAGTCGTGGCTAACACTTTGGGTAGCTAACAGGTCAGCAGTTCTAAACCATCAGCCGTTCTGAGGGTGAAAGAGAAGGCTTTCTATTTTCATAAAGATTTATAGCCTTGGAAACCCGCAGGGGCCGTTTCGCTCTCTATATGAGATGGAATGAGATGCTAATGAGATGGAATCAATTTGATGGCTGTGATTCGAGTTGAGCTGAGTTTTCCTGATGGCACAGTGGAGAAAGATGTGGAAGTCAACCACATCTAAAAAAAGATGTTTTTCAGCTCTGGATCTAGAGGGTCAATATGAGCTGGAATCAACTCAATGGCAATGGATTTGGGTTTTGTTTTTCATTTCAATTCTATTGGTCACTAACATGATTGGAGTAGAAGTTGAATTATAAATCCTAACTACTGATGATGGCTTATTTTATGTGTCAATTTGGCTAGGCTGGAGTGACCAGGTGATATTGTGGATGTCGTTACCAATCCAACGTATACTGGTTCTGCATGTGTCAGAGAAGAATGCATTCTCTATGGTTTTCAATGGCTGCTTTTCCAGATGTGGACTGTCAGGCCTTTCTTCTGTGGCACCTCTGAGTACTCTCAAACGTCCCACCTTTTGCTTTGCAACCCAGTAGGTTGACTGTTTGCACCATCTAGGACTCTTATGAAGTAGTTATGTGTGACTAATTCAGATGGCCTAAAATAAAGCAGATTACCCTTCATAATGTGGATCTGTCTTACAATCAGCTGAGGGCTTTAAGATCACAAGAGATTCCCTAGAATGTAGACAGGAAATGCTGCCAGAAAGCCTCTATTGCTGCTTCTTCCTAGTCTCTATGGTTTTGGGCATAGGCTGCAGGAAACTCCCATATTCTTTAAAATCCATCAAAGCCCAATCAGTCAATTTCTCTCACTGTCTCTTCAAAGAAGTTCATAATGCTTTTAAATTATATATACATAAACGTATTCATATATGTATATATATATACATGTAGGTATCTCTATACATATTTCTCCTTTTCTTTCTTTCTAACAGGTTCTGTTTCTCTAGAAAACCTTAAGGCATGTTTCTTAAAATTGCAAGCATCTCTCTTTGCTCCCTTCTCCATCACAGCTTTGCTTCACTCTCCCAGTTAGCTAGTGCTGCTATCACACAAGTATCCCAAGTGGGTGCCTTTAACACACATAATGAATTCAGGGCACCAGCTCTAAGGAAAGGTTCTCTAGTCTCTGAGGAAGATCTTCACCTCTTTCAACTTCTGTCCTTGGTGTTCTTCACGGAACAGCGTCCCTCACTTTCTCCTTGTTTGTCTCTGTGCTGAATCTGTCCTGTTTGTTTATAATTCAAAAGTGATTAAGGTTAAGACACTTTATACTAAGATGCCTTGTTAACATTATTTCCACAGATATCATGGGACAGTGGCTAAGGGCTCAGCTGCGAATCAAAAAGTCTGTGACTGTAATTCGCGAGCCACTCTGAAGGAGAAAGATATGGCAGTTGGCTTCCATAAGGATTTATAGCTGTTTTAAGGGGCTGTTCTGCTCTATGAGGTGAAATCAATTCTAGGGCAATGGTTATTCCTCCACTTATTTTGGGAGAACACATTTCAATTCAAAGCACTCACCTTCTCATATACTATGTACTTTCCTATTTGTTTATTTTCTTTCTACTTCTTCTAAAATGTAAGAGCTATCGGAAGTTTTTCATGTGTTTTGTTCACAGACGCATAGCCCATGCCTGAAATGATATTGGACACATTTTTTAATTTATAGAAATTTATTTTTAATTTGTATAAATAATTTTAGTAGGGGGCTCTTATAGCTTTTATAACAATCCATACATCAATTGTATCAAGCACATTTATACATGTTGCCTTCATCAATTTCAAATGTTTTCTGCTTAAGCCTTGGTATCAGCTTCTCTTTTTTTCCCTCCCTTCCTCACCCTCTTGCCTCATTACCCCTAATAAATTATAAGCTATTATTTTCATATCTTATACCACCCACTGTCTCCTTTCATCTGGGTTACTGTTGTTCGTTAGACTGGCGTGTGTGTGTGTGTGTGTGTGTGTGTGTGTGTGAGTTATATGTCACTGTAGTTGGTTCCCTGTTTCTCCCCTTTCTTCCCCTGCCTTTCCTCCCACCTTCATGGTATCCCAACTCCCACTGCTGTTCCTGAATGTTTTATCTGCCCTGGATTCCATGTGTCAAGAGCTCATATCCGAACCAGTGTACAGTATACATCCATCCTAGCTGGATTTGTAGGGCAGAACTGGGGTCCTGATAGTGGGGGTGGGGAAACATAAAAAGAACTAAAGAAATGTTTGTGTTTCAGTGGTGTTGTGCTACACCCTGGCTGTCTCGTTCTTTCTTTTTGACCTTTCTGTGAAGGAATGTGTCTGACATATTGTAATCGGCACACCAGAAAGAAATATTTGAGGGGCTGAGCCCCGGTGGCGTCGTGGTTGTGCGCGGGACTGCGGCACACTGGGATGGAGGTTCAATTCCAGCAGTGGGGCTGGGCCTCCTACTCCCACCGCCGGAGAGCAGTGATGCCCCACCCCCCACCACCCCAAAAAAAAGAAAGAAATATTTGAAACTTGAATTTAAAAAATCAATTCCATTACAGCAAAACAATGTCAAGGAGACATAAATTTTCTTTTATACTAACCTTTATCTGTAAAGGACATTTTTTTTGTTACTTCAGAAATTTTGTATTATCTCATCTCTATTACAATGTATCTCATGCTGTTAATGAACCTGAGCCCTGGAAGCGAGGAGCCATGGGGAGACCCCTGCCAGCGCCAGAATTCTGCACCCACTGACCTGTGACTTCCTGAGTCCGAAGCAGACTTTATAGACTGACTTCAGGCATATAGGTTAATATTGGACTTATGACTTTGCACTGGACTGGATTGGGATGCCTTCTTAGTGTCACATTTCTTTTGTATATAAACCCTTTCCTTATACCTAAAAAAAATGTATCTCAACTCATTAAGTCATTATAACTTTCTGGAGGATAAAACCATAAACAAAACCAGTGCCACCGACTCACAGGGACCTTATGGGAGAGAGTGGAACGCCTCCTTAGTTTCTGCCACTCTCAATCTGCAGGAGAGCAGATGCCTTATCTTTCTCCTATGAAGTGGCATTTGGGTTTAAACCTACAATTTTGAGGTTACCAGCCTAATGCTTGTCCCACAGAACCACAAGGGCACTGCCTTTTGCAGGTCAGGCTTTACATATTATCTCTTAATATTTCCTTACTGCTCTCATCGTTAAGATGTTAGCTTATAACTTACAAAACAACTTGTCCCTTTTCATTCCTGGTCCTGCTCTTCCCATCGCTGTCCATTGTCAACCTGCATTTGCTGAGGAAGGCTTGGCACTATTTCAGCCGAGTCATTCTTTACACTGCTTTGTTATGAAGTGATTGAATTGATTAAGGTTTTAAGTTGTTGAAATGGCAAGTGGTGTTTTTCAAAGGAAATTTTTTTATGAGTTCCAATGCAATAAAATAGTTCAGTGATTCAGCTGGCTGAATTCCATTTCATTCACTTAAAGGGAAATTCCACTAAAGAAACTAAAGAGAACTTACTACTATTTGGTTTTTGTTTTGCGGAAATTTAATGTTTGGTGCTCTTTCTACGCTGAATACTAGAGCCCTCAAGCAACCCAAGTAATAGAGCTAGGGCAGGGTTGGCAAACTCTTAAGGCTGAAGAACCAATCCTGTCCTTCCTAACAACTTCAAAATCACTCAAGAGCCTTAAATATGATTTTCCAAACAAATGAAATCACCGTGATCTGAAATAATAACCTTCAAATGTTTTCGCTGTTACTTCAGAGCTGCACATTCACACTGAAAGAGCTGCATATGACTTGCTAGCTGCAGTTAGCCGACAACTAGCCTAAGGTGATTCAATATATATTAACCAGCAAGAAGCCTTTATCAGTTGGTTTTGATATATTAATTACCTCTTTCTAGACTTCTTGGTAGGATGTTGGATTATTTCTTCATTACTCAGTCTAAGAAAATTATCATACTGGTAATTTAGGTTTATGTGGCAGATACATTACCTGCTGTCAATTTGAAACTTAAGAGTGAAGTGGGGTTTAGCCTGTCAATTAGGTTGCAACCTGGTGACCTCATTTAGAGGTGGGACATCTGTTCACTACCTGCGTGGCATGCTTACTGACATGACACATGGTGTTATGCGACAACACGGAAACTGAAGGAACCATGTGGAGATCCCTGCCAGTGCTGAGACGCCTCTACCACCACTGGATCCAGAAGACTTTCCACTGGCTGGCCTCTGATTTTCCTGTATTCAGAGTCATTGCACGTGTTTTGTAAGTCTGAAAAGGAATTTATAGCTTGGTATCTGACATATGGGCTAATATTGGACTTATGGACTTCATCTAGACTGGGTTGGGATGTTTTCTCAATATTCAATTGCTCTCATATATGAAGCTCTTTCTTATACACATGAGTGTCTATGAATGTTTCTCTAGAGCATCCAGAATGTTCTCTGAAAAAGAAAGCAATCTGAATGAAAGATAATGTTTAATGAGTCTTTGTTAAATCACATCTTCACTGCTTTAAGATTTTTGATTTTTGAATGTCCTATCAGTAAAACTCATTTCCATTTGTTTTTAAGTTGTGGCATTTTTAATAATTTGGTGAAATAATGCTCTCAGTCAATCAATCTTGATGCATAATATCTGGAATGTCTTTTGGTAAATTGATTGTGCTTATAGGGACTTTGAGTATTCCCAAGGCTGGACAGCTTTACAGGATCAGATTGCTTCATCTCTCTCCCAAAGACTAGCTGGTAGATTTAAACTGCCAACCAAACAGTTAGCAACCTCATCCTAACCAACAACACCATCAACCAATAGTTGCAAATTCACCAGGCTTCCTCGGATCACCGATGCCGTTGTTAGGTGTTTTCAAACAGGTTCAGACTCATAGTGAGGGACCTTGAGCACAACCAAGCAAAACACTGCCCAGCCCTGTGTCATTCCTCACCATAGTTCTTAGTTTTGAGCCCACCGATGCAGCCTCTGTGTCAAACCAGCTTTTCCAAGATAGTCCTCTTTTTCACTTCCCCTCTACTTCATCAAGCATGATGTCTTTCTCCAGGTTTTTCCTGACAACATGTTCGAAGTGTGTGAGATGAAATCTCACCATTCTTGCCTCTAAGGAGCATTCTGGCTGTAGTCCTTCCAAGACACATCCATTAGTTCTTTCAGCTGTCCTCGGTATTTCCAATATTCTGTGAGTACCATCGTTTAAATGCATTGACTTGTCTTTGGTCTTCCTGAGTCAATGTCCAACTTTCACGTGTGTATGAAGTCATTAAAAAGGATACGGCGTGGGTCAGGTGAGCCTTAGGCCTCAAAGTCACATCCTTGGTTTTCAGTACGCTAAAGAGATTTTCTGCAGCAGATTTACCCAATTCCATGCATCCTTTGATCCCCTAACTACTGCTTCCCTAAGCACTGATTGCGTAGCCGTAACAGCTCCAATCTTTTCTCCATTTATCATGATATTACTTACTGGTCTAATTGTAAGGATCTGGGTCTTTTTTACATGGAGTTGCAATCCATATTGAAGGCTGCAGTCCTTGATCTTTATCAGCAAGTGTTCAAGTCTTTCTCATTTCCATTCATAGGTCTGTTAATTTCTGAGTTCAATGCCAAGTATTAAACAAGGTGCCTGGTCCAAAATAAACATTCAGTAATTTTCGCCATTGCTATTTTAAAATGTGATAATTTATGTAGAAGATATGTATAAATTATAAAGTATGTAATTATTATTTTTCTAGTACTCTATGTCAAAAATTGAGCTCAATTGCATTTAGATTTTCCTTTCTTGCTGCTTTGGCTTTAATAATACGAATTATTGTCTCAGTTCTCGAATGCTGCTATAACAGAACCACAAATGCATGACTTTAATAAACAGAAAATTCTCAGTTTAAGAAACTAAAGATCCAAATTCGGGGTGTTAGATCAAGGGGAGGAGTTTCTGTCTTTATGAGCTCTAGAGGAAAGTCCTTATCTTGTCCATTTCTGCTTCTTGGTTCCATAGTAACCTCCATGTGTCTTGGTATCTCTTATTACTTCATCTGCACACACTCATTTCCTTGATGAATCTCTTTTCTATCTCAAAAGAGATTGACTCAAGACACAAACACTAGTCTGACGCATTAATAAAACAAAGACAAAGCCCCAAACCAAACCCACTGTCATCCAGTCAACTCTGACTCATAACCGATTCCTAAATGGAATTACAGCCACAGGCCTGGAGTTTAGGACTTACAATACATACATATAAGGCATGTGAGGGACACAAACGTAATATAACAAATCACATATATATAAAAATTTAGTGTTGTGCTAGTCCTTCCTGGACTGATACTTACATTTTACTATAAGAATTGTTTTAAAGACATTTCTACTATATTCACCATATATTAATAAAATGATGGTTATATCACCTATTCTGTTATTGCTTAAATAGTATTGGTTATTTTCTTCCTTATTTATCAATAACTTTAATTATTTGAATTTTTCCCCCCACATCACTGCCCTGGTGGGAATAGGAAGCCCAGCCATGCTCTTGGAGAGCTGCTGCTGGATTTGACCATCAACCCTATAGGCCGCAGTCCTGCATGCAACCACTGTGCCATCAAGACTCTTGAATATTTATTTTTAAAAATCATTCTTTCCACCCTCTTGAACCCTTAATAAATTATATACTATTTTTTTCATATCTTACACTGTGTGCTATATTCCTTAACCCATGTTTCTGTTCATCTCCGTGTGTGTGTGTGTGTGTGTGTGTGTGTGTGTGTGTGTTGGCGGGGTGAGGTGGGGTGTTACATCCATCATTGCTATCAGTTTTCCCTTTTTCCCTCTTTCCCACTATACTCCTTCTCCTGCTGTTATTCCCATTACTATTTCTGAGGGGTTTATCTGTCCTGGCTTCAATGTGTCAAAAGTTCCTTTTTGTAACAATGTGCTTACTCTGGTCTAGTAAGACTTATGAAGGTCAACTGGGATCATGATAGGGGGCATAGGAAGCACTAAAGAAACAGAGGATTGTTGAGTGTTTGTCAGTGTTACACTATACCCTGGCTCAATCATCTCTTCTATATGACCCTTCTGTGAGGAAATGTCCAGTTGTCTGTAGACAGGCTTTGGATCTTCACTCTGATGCCTCTCCTTCACATCAATATTGTTTCGGTCTTCTGATTACTGACCCTGTCAACACCTTGTGATCACACAGCCTGATGTGGTTCTTCCATGTAGGTTTTACTGCTTCTCTGTTAGATGGCCACTTGTTTAACTTCAAACCTTTAAGATGACAGGTATGATAGCTTTTAATAGCTGGGCACCATCCACTTTCTTCCCCACATTTGCTTAAGTATCTATTTTGTCTTCAGCAATCGTGTTAGGAAGATGAATATCACACAGTGCCAGGTTATTAGAACAAATTGTTCTTGTGCTGAGGGAAGACTTAAGTAGAGGCCCAAAGTCCATCTGCTACCTCAACACTTTAACATATAAATATATGTGCATAGACCAATACCGCTGTCCACATATATTTACATATGTGTATACTTATATTTATTCTTCTATATGTAGTTTTGTCTCCTGGTTCTTTTCTCTATTTTCTTTTACTTTCTCCTTCCCTACTACCATGTTCAGCCTTCATTCAGCTCTCATTAAATCTTCAGTTACATCACAATTGATCAAACCCCACCAGGCATTCTATACCCTCTTCACTGTTGATTTTAGATCCCTTATGGTTTCCTTGTCTCTGAGTTTATTGGCCTCTCACTCCCTTTCCTCATCTTCTCCTCTCCTTTGCCCCTCTGGAACCATTGTTCTGTTGCTTTCTCCTTGGGATTACTTATCCTGCCTATCTTATGTACATCAACAGTTTTTAAAGTTTTTAAAAGTTTAAGTAAAAAATTTTTTTAATAACAATAAGAGAAAAAATTTAAATCTATAGATGTATCAGCTGGCTTTCGTGAACGTCTTCCAACCAGGTCTGATGAAGTGCTAAGTACTGCGCTCCACCCCACCCCCAATCCCAGCCCCCGCAGAAGTCTATTTTGGGGATTCCTTGGAGGCTTGCTGACATTGCTCCCCTTGCCTTTTTGTTGTCTTCCCTTTGTGGTTCACCCCACTATGAGGAGGTCAGACCGGACACACTTCCCATACTTTGTCTCTAGTGTTGTCCTTTGTAGCGCTGTGAGCCCATGAGGGGACATTGTGTCTCATGTTAGAGTCAGTTCTATGGTCTTCTGTGCATTGGCTGCTCCAAGCAGGAATGTCGTCCTCAAGGCTTGGTGGATCAGAATGATATTTGTTTTCTCTCTCTCTCTCTCTCTCTCTCTCTCTCTCTTTCTTTCTCTACCTCTTCTTCCCTCTTTTTTTTTCTCCAGTGGTCAGGATAAACCAACCACTGTCCCCTGGCTGTATCGTCAGTGCTGTCCTCTGTAGTGCATTCTTCTAGTGAGGGAATCAACATAGCTTGGATTGGGGCCAGCCTTGAAATCCTGTGAATGCACTACTCCATGCTAGTATGTTGCCCTCAGGGCTTGGTGCACTAGAATGATGCCTGGTCTCTCTGTCCCTTTCATGTGGAGACATAAATAACATCCTCCTTGTGAGTAGATTAGCGCACTGATCTCCCACACACACCACCATTGTCTCCTCCCCACACCACACACACACGCTTTTTAGTTAATGTCATATGCATCCCTGGGTTGGGTCTGACCCTGCTAGAGTGTCTGCACCTCAACCCAGATATTATGCATTAAGTAACTTATCCTCTACACTCCTTGTGTTTTTAGCGCTTACCTCAGTAGACTCATGTTGTATTTTTCCTCAGCTGATTCCATGTAGCATAATTTCTTCTAACTCTTCCCATGAGACTATAAGTTTCATGCTATGTGTCTCACTTCTTTTTAAGGATGGGTAAGTACTCCAGTGAGTGTATATACCAGAGATCTGTAATCCATTGTAACTGATGGAAATTTAGGATGTTTTCAATTCTATGAAATTGTGAACTCTGCCAGGATGAACATGGGTGCACAGATGTCGGGTCATGGTCTGCTTCTTACTTCTTCTGGGTATATGCCCAGTAGGGGGATTGCTGGGTCATATGATAGTTCAATTTCTACTGAGGTATCACCAAATCCATTTCCATAGTGCCTGCACATACATACAGGACTATCAGCCAAGGATGAGAAGTCTTATCTTACTATCCTCCCTCCGACATGTGTTGCTTTCTGATTTTTTTTTAATTGGGCTATCTTTGAGGGTATTTGGTGGTACCTAATAGTTGTTTTAATTTGCATTATTCTTACGGCTTATGATTGGAAACATTTCCTCATGTTTATTGGCCATTTGAATTTCTGTCCTTGTGAAACTTATTAGGGTTCTTTGCCCACCTTCTCACTGGGTTATTTGTTTTTTTCTTAACATAGGCTAGCAGAGTATTGTAGATTTTAGTAATAAGGTCTTTGTCTGATGTATCGTTGCTAAGATATTTTCCCAGTCTGTGGGCTTTCTTATTATTCTTTGGGTTAAGTCTTTCTATGTACACAGGTGTTTTATCTTTAGTATATCCCACTTGTTAATTTGTGTTTTTTCTGTGCATGTGTCCTTCCCAATTTCCTGTAGCCTATGTATTCTCTGCACCAACATTCTAGGTTTGTCCCAATTCCTTCATTGATGGCCCTAATAGTTTAAGGTTTTGCCTTGAGGTCTGTGATCCACTTTGAGTTTATTCTTGTGCATGGAGTGAGGTAAGCATCTTCTTTCATTTTTCTGCAGGTAGATATCCATTTTTTTTCCAGTACCACTTATTGAAGAGATCATCTACTTTCCATTTGATATTTTTTGGCAAAGATCAGTTGTCTGTATGCTGATGGTTTTCTGTTCTTTTTCATTGGTCTGAGTATCTGTCATTATATCAGTACCATGCTGTTTGACCACTGGGGCTGTATAATTGGTGTATCTGTATTTTACTTGTAAAAGTCAGGTAAAGCAAGTCCTCTAACTTTATCCTTCTTCTTGAGGATTTCTCTGCTAATTCTGGACTTTTTCCTTTTCCATATGAAGTTGGTAGTCAGTTTTTCCAGTTCTTTGAAGAAATATGTTGGTATTTGTATTGGGATAGTGTTAAACTTATATAGTGCCTTGGATAATATTGGCATCTTTACTGTATTGAGTCTTCCGATCCACAAGCATGGGATATTCTTCCATTTGTGGAGGTCACTTTTTGTTTCTTGTAATACTGTTCTGTAGTTTTCCTGGGACAAATCCTTTTGGGTTTTTTTTGCTTAGGTGTATCCACAGATATTTCAATTTGGATAGCACTGCTTTCATAAAAAGGGTTGGTATCCCAGAAAGAATACTAAACTTGAGCAGTTAAACAAAAGAATACTAAACTTGGAATCAGATCACCTGGACTTAGGTTCTAACTCCATCACTCATAAGAAATCACAATAATATTTGATCTTCCTGCTGTATGAGTAACAAGTATGATTAAGTATGTGCACCTACTTTATATGCTTTTAATATTGTTATTTGTTCAATGAAAAGGGGATACCAATAGCCATTTAAAAGCAGCTCCTGGGATCAAGTACCAGCATCTATTACTGTAGTGCCAAACCCTTTTTTCAGTATGGTCAGTTCAATTGGTAACAAGTTTTGCAATTACTCATGGAAGTGCTATGCAACCTAATATTTGCAGTATTGAGTACAAACATATCATTTATTTGGGGAAAGAGTTTAGCATTTAGATTTTTTTTTTAAAAAAGAAAGATTGTTCTGAACTTCAAGAAGGAATCATGCAACCAGAGGTGAAACTCTACTTGGCACTTGGAAATGTTTCTATTATTAATATCCACTGAATAAAAGTATGATGTAATCTATATTACTGTTAGAGTTCATAATTGAGGGAAGCATGTTTGGATAAAAAACATGGAAAAAATTTACATGTCTTCATGATAGTTAGGGATCAAATAAGTCAAGATGTAACATTTATTTGTAGGTGAAGAGAGATATTAGATGGTGTAAGATATGAAAATAATAACAACAAGGATTCAAGAGGGTAGGAGGACATGGAAGGAGGAAGAAAAGAGGAGCTGATATAAGGGCTCAAGTAGAAAGATAATGTGAAAATGATGATGGCAACATATGTACAATTGTGCTTAATATAATTGATTTATGGATTGTTATATCTGTAGGAGCCCACAATAAAATGAATTATATTAAAAAAGAAAACAGTGCTACCTATATCTGGCTCTATGAAAAGCAGACACTGGAAAAATTATTTAACCTACTTATTTGTGTTATGTGAGTGTTCTTAATTAACTAAGGGTTCAAATTTAATTCCTGAAACTTTTTCTTTGCTCCCTTTGATTGTACTCGTTTAAATGCTGACATTCTAGGGTATATATATTTTGTGAAAAAAATTTACATGCTAAGCTGAAAGGAACTCCAATAGTTTAGGGGTTATGACTTTGGGTGCTAACCCCAAGGTTTGCAGTTCAAAACCACTAGCCACTTCAGGGGAGAAAGATGAAGTTTTCTGCTCTCATAAAGTCTGGGAAACCCACAGAGGCAATTCTACTCTGTCTTATAGGGTCATGATGAGACAGAATCTACTCAAAAGCAATGATTTTGATTTTTGTTTTTATAAGTTCTGAGATGTATATTCAATCATATATCTATGATTTGTCATCTCTTTAATTTCATTCTATTTCTTGGCATTCCACATCCCACCCAAGCTTTCTCCTCCTCTTAGTTAACTATGTGTGACAGATTATCCACATTTATTAACTATAGTTCAAATCCAGAGCATTTCTTGCTCCTCTTTTAAAACTCTTTTCCTATTCTTTCATCACACAAGCAAGACTCCATCACTTCACAAGTAGCTTAAGATTTTTTTATATAGTAATTCCTAAAAACTTGATTTAAACATTTAACCCCACTCAAAACTAAACTAGACTTGTTACCACAAAATTGATCCTGACTTCTAACAACTTCAAAGGACACGCTATATCTTCCCCTTTGGGTTTGTGAGACAAAATCTTTATGGGAGCCTATAACATCTTCTTTCTGCCATGGAACAACTGATGGGTTTAAAAATCTGGCCTTTAAGTTAGCAGCTTAATGAGTAGCCCACTACATCACGAAGGTTCCTTTGACATTTGGTAAGCCAGGTCTACAGTTTTCTGAAATGTGAAATACATGCATCTTCAAATGTACAAATAAATGAAATTCTTCATAGTCTGAGAAATTCTCATTTAAATCTGTCCCAGGGATGGTGCAGATTATTGGACTTGGGAGTATTCTTTAAAATAAAAATAAAGTCTTATTGACATATAACCCAATGGTCTAAATACATGTAAGAGTTGTGCAATCATCACCACAATCAATTTCAGAACATTTTCTTCATTCTTTTTGTGTGTGTGTGTGTGTGTGTGTGTGTGTGTGTGATCACTGCCCTGGAAGGAGTAGGAAGTCCAGCCTTGCTCCTGGAGAGCTGCTGCTGGATTTGAACTGTCAACCCTGAGGGCCGCAGTCCAGCACACAACCAGTACACCATGTGGGGGACCCTCATCCTTTCTTCATTCTTATACTCATTACTATTAGGTCCTCATTTCTTCACAACTTTCCCTGCTAAAACTCTAAGAAACATTTATCTAGTTACTATCTCTATAACTTTGCCTATTCTGGATTTCATATAAAGAAAATCATACCAAACAACAAAACAAAACAGAAATCACAAATCCAAAAGAAAACAAAAATAACAAAAACTAGAACACATTTCTAATGGGTCAAAAGGAAAAACAAATGTTAGGTTTTAACCTTACTCAAGAATAACAAACTCATGGCCAGCAAGCTGATTCCAACTCAAGACAATGGTTTTTACCTCCATAAAGGTTAGAGTCTCAGAAACACACAGGGACAGTTCTATATTCCATAGGGCTGCTATGAGTGAACCTAACTACATCATCATTAATACAATTTTCAATGTACCCTGTCTGTTATAGCAAGGAGATTCATATCCCTGGTCAACCTTCAGAAGGGAGACAGCAGAGGCTTAGTCCATGTGGGGACCCTGCAAATGGATTTGGGGCTTTTACTCTCATCCACAGCTTTATGTTAAACCAGGTGCTCAGAATCTAAACTCTACCACAGTTCTTGGAGAGTACTCTTAAACTTTTTAAAAATCAATAAACTAATCAACTAGCTCTTATTTTTCTTGGAGTTAACACACATACACACAGAAAGACACCATAAAACTTATCCTTATTTTTGCTTGTACAGATTTTTGATCTATCTAATATAATCTCTATATGTTCATAAAGAACTATTCAATATACGCTACTAAATATTTATAGATTCACTACATCTATCTGATAAACTTGGTAGATATTTTTCTCTTACAATAAGAATGAGTATATGTTTTGAGAATGATAAAGGCAACAACTGTACAAATGTGGTCTGCATACAATGGATATATAAATGATCATGCTAAGAGTTGTATGAGCTCCCAATAAAATGATTTTTTTAAAAAAAGAATGAATACAGAGGAAGTATAAAAAGGGTATGGGAAAGAAAGGAGTCAAGCTCATCCAAGTCTTACACTTTATAATGGTTAATTTCCATCTCAATAAAAATAAATTATATATATTCAAATAAAATTATTTTAATGGTTAAGAAATAAACTATATATAGATATATAGATCACAGTGAAGATAATTTTATTGTCTCCTGAATTCAGGATTTTAGAACAGTGGGGGAAATGAACCATATTCCTATATTTACAGCTACATGATTTCTTCCATATAACCACAAAAAATAGCTACCAGCTCATCTACAGAGTTTTGCACAGAGATATCCAAAGATTGCCAATGGCTTTACTTTTCCTTAAAATGCTTAGTATATATTCATGCAGGAAAAATTTAAGTCCCATTAATGAACTAAGCCCAGAAAAACGAAATATGGGCATTTCTTTCAAAAGTAATGCAATAAAAGAGCATATCTTTGTCTCAATAAAAGTAAAGACTAAAAACCCTCCAAATGACTTTGTTATACAATTATATACTTGTTATACTTCACATGAAGTAAGGACAACTCTCACTAGCATGAAATATGACCTGAATTTCCCCCCAAAGGAATTCTCAAAGACCAATATAGTTAGTACAGGAATGCATGTAATCTAAAGATAAATAATTAGGAAAAAAAGCAGTGTCATTGTTAAATAAAACTAATTATGCTTATATTGCTGACTTAGAAAATTAATATTTATCATCAAATAGCATTCTAAGTGTATTTATTTCATTTGAGAAAATTTAGGATAAATTATGGACACAGAAGTTGAAAATAGATGGGAGAAGTGATAAAACGTTAGTGATAAAATGTGAGTGACTCCGTATTATGAAATCTAGTATCTGAATTTATAATTTAACATTTAAAAAGACGAGTTAAAGGTCCAGAGAAGAAATATAGTTAAGCTACATAAATACTTCTGGTTAAAATATAAGCAATATATAATTTGGATTATAATAATTATTCAGAATGTTTCTAAACTTTAATACTAGAAATGCTTTGGACCATTACAATATTTTTTTCATGGAGCAGAGAAGGAGGTGGTAGTGAGAATATCTTCTATACATAATTATTTGTCATAGGTTTTTTAATGTTTTATAATTTAGCTTTTCATATTATTGTTGGGTGGCATCAAGTTGGCTCTGACCCATAGTGACCCTATGCACAACAGAACAAAATAATTCATGCTCTGAGTTATCCTCACAATTGTTCCTATGCCGGAGCCCAATAATGCAGTCATTTTGTCAACCCATCTTGTCGAGGGTCTTCCTCTTTTTCATCACTCCTCCACTTACCCAAACGTGATGTCCTTCTCCAGACACTTGTCTCTCCTGACAATATGTCCAAATTATGTTAGATGAAGTCTTGTCATCCTTGCCACTCAGGAATACTCTGGCCTTACTTTATCCAATACAGATCGCTTTGTCATTTTAGCAGTTCATGGTACTTCAATATTCTTCTCTAGCACCACAATTTTAATGCATCAGTTCTTCTTTGGCCCTCCTTAGTCAATGTTCAACTTTCACATGCACATCATGCAATGGAGAATACCATGGCTTGGATCAGGTGCACCTTAGTCCTCAAAGTAACATCCCTGCTCTTCAATAATCAAACGAGGTCTTGTGCAGCAGATCAAACTAGTGCAATGCCTTTTGACCTCTTGACTGTTGCCTCCATGAACATTGATTGTGGATACAAGCAAGATGAAAACCTTGACAACTTCAACCTTTTCTCCATTTATCATGATGTTACCTGTTGGTCCAGTGGTGGGGATTTTGGCAATCCTTACATTAAGTTGCAATTCACACGAAAGGCTACAATCACTGATCTTTACCAGCAAGTGCTTCAAGTGCTCCTCACTCTTGGCCAGCAAGAGAGTGTCATTTGTATACCACAGGTTGTTAATAAGCCGTTCACCAATCTAGACGCCACACCCTTCTTGATATACTCCAACTTCTCTGTTGACTTGCTCAACATATAGATCGACGAGAGAAGATATAATCCTGTCATACACCTTTCCTGATTTGAAACCAAGCTGTATTTCTCTTACTCTGCTTGCACAACTGTCTCTTGAGCCACGTACAAGTTCTGAATGCGCACAATGAAGTGTTCTGAAATCCCCATTCTTCCCAAAGTTATTCAGTTTATTATGGTCCACACAGTTCATGGTCTTTGCATAGTCAATGAAACACGAGTAAACATCTTTCTGGTATTTTCTGCTTTGAGCCAAGATCCATCTGACATCAGCAAGGATATCTCTTTTATATGTCCTCTTCTGAATCTGCCTGAACTTTTGGCAGCTCCCTGTCAATGTACTGCTGCACTTGTTGTTGGGAAATCTTAAACAAAACTTGACTTATGTGCAAGATCAATGATATCATTGTACAGTTTGTGCATTCTGTTGGGTTACTTTTCATTGGTATGAGCACAAATATGTAACTCTTCCAGTCGGTTGGCCAGATAGCTGTCTTCCAAATTTCCTGGCATAGACAAGTGAGTGCCTCCAGTACTTCCAGTGTTTCTTCAACTCTCAGCTTGTCTGTCAGTTTGCCAGACTGTGGTGGTTTGTGTGTTGCTGAGATGCTGGAAGCTATGTCACTGGTATTTCAAATGCCAGAAAGGTCACCCAAAGTGAACAGGTTTCAGCGAAACTTCCAAACTAAGAATGACAACAAAGAAGGACTCGACTCCCCACTTCAGAGGAAGAAGTCACTGGGAACCTTGTGCATAGCATTGAAGCATCTTCAATTTTTCATGAAACTCATAAAATAATTTCTGCCAGCTTGACTTTACAAATAAAGAAATGAAAGTAAAATTAAAGAAAATGCACTGCCTAAACCTGCATGTGTGCGGAATCACAGAAAAGGGAGAGAGTAGCACTTCTACTATGAATTTTGTGTTTGTCTCTAACAGTTTTTGTCACAGCCTTGCACTCTTACATTATTTTTGGCTACTGAGTAACACTGATCTTAACCAGAGGCCTATAGCACCGTGCTCTAGTACAACAAAATCATTGTTGAAAGACTGTAGAAGGGGAAAGAAAAAAAATTGGTTGTGGTGGTGGTTGGGGGGTGGGTGGGGGGAACAACAACAGATGTGAATTCCATCAATCAAAAGTACTTATCCGCTGAGGTTCTGTCCTTTGCTATGTCTAATGTTAATGTCTGGAGTGAAAATGAAACTGACAAACAATTCCTATCCCTAACAGAGAAAAAATGCAGAAAAGAAACCAAAAATCCATGGGGGGAAAGAGTGAAATACAAAGTAAAAGAGATATATTTGAGAAGGCGATTTAAAACTTGACAGTTAAAACAACTAGATGTAATGTTGGCAGCTAAAAGAAAGAGTATCCTAAACTTCTGCATCCTAAACTTCACCTGTGATGGGGAGCTTCCTATATTAAAAAAGTTCTTGTTCCAAGCAACCCATTAGAAACAACTTAGAAGCTGAGCCCTGGTGGCGCAGTGCTTGTGTGCGGGACTGCGGCCCACAGGTTTGATGGTTCCAATCCAGCAGCAGCTCTCCAGGAGCAAGGCTGGGCCTCCTCCTCCCACCAGGGCTGTGATGCGAAAGAGAAAAAGGAAAAGAAACGACTTAGAAAAAGAGTGCGGGCTGAGCCCCGGTGGCGTAGTGGTTGTGCGCGGGACTGCGGCCCACTGGGACGGAGGTTCAATTCCAGCAGTGGGGCTGGGCCTCCTCCTCCCACCACCGGAGAGCAGTGGTGCCCAAACAAAAACAAAAACAAAAACAAAAAAAGAGTGCAAAAATGGTCACACAACTTGAAGAAAGCAATAAACGTCACTGAATTGCACTTGCAGAAATTGTTGAAGTGATGTACCTATATACTCGAGTATAAGCTGACCCAAATGTCAGCCGAGACTCCTAATATTACCACAAAAACTGCATAGAAATGTACTGAGAAGCTCACCTTATACACAAGGATATACGGTATAGTCTGATGGGTATATTCTCATGAAGAAAAGCAAAACAATAACTCATTCGATAAGAAACAGTAAGAGGTAGTATTGTTGTTATTGCTCGATGCCATTGAGTCCAATGCGATTTTTAGTACAACAGCAGGAAATGCTGCCTGGTCCTGAGACAGCCGCACAATCATTTCTATGTTTGAGCCCACAGTTACAACCATTGTGTCTATCCATCTTGCTAAGGATCTTTCTCTTTTTACTCACTCTCTATCTGACTGTGGCAGTTATATAATCTCCTGTCAACTTGAGCCAAGGGGTGGAGTCTAGCCTGTCCATCAGGTCATAGCCAATGATGCCTCTGTGTGGACATGGCTTTCTCCTGAGGGTTCTGAGAAGTCCTATGTTCCTCCATGGAGGTGGGACAAACACGCACTCTACTTGACATTCTGTTGACAAGTCACACAGAGCCATGCAGAGGGCAGCCAGGGGCCTGGGGCTAAAGGAGCCATGTGGAGACCTGTACCAACGCTGCGACGCTTCAACTGCCACTGGATCTGTCACTGGCTTGTGATCTTCCTGCTTTTGGCATGTGCTGGTGAGTCTGTAGAAGAATTTATATACTAGTATCGGACAGATGAGCTAATACAGGACTTACGGGCTAATGTCCACTTATGAACTTGACCTGGACTGGGCGAGGATTTTTAAAAAATATATATACAATTACTTTTGAATGACACATGTGTTTCTGGATTTTTTTCTCTAGTCTACTCAGACTAAGACACTTACCAACTTTGATTTTACTTTACTTTATTTCCAAAGCACACAAGACTAAGTCTTGCCATCCTCACTTCTAAGGAGCATTCTAAGTGTACATCTTCAAAAACAGAATTGTTCGTTCATTGTAACATACAACACAGCAGTTTAAATTGGTGAACTTGAACTGAATTTACCAACCTATGCAAATCTCAAAACTACAATGAAGGACATTCCAAACTGAAGATCTAAAGATGCAGCATATCTTGGAACTAATGCAAAAATCAACATAAAACATTATATCTATATTATAGATGTAAAAATACTACAAACAATTGTATATATCTATAGAAGCACATATATTAAGTCAAAAAGTATTGCTATAAAATGATAAAAGACCTTCATTAACAAGATATATCAAAACATGAAGCTGGTATTTCTCAATGTACCTTTCATCTAGGCCTATACACTCCAAAGACAGTGTTTCCTTCCTTCCCTATAGAGCCCCGGTGATGTCCTGGACTGTGCACTGGACTGCTAATCACTAGTTCAGCAGGTAGAGTCTACCAGGCTTTCTGCTCTTGAAAAGATTCACACATCCAAGGGGTTATGTGTACTTGAATTTACACCATATCTACCAGGAACTCAAACAATGTTCCTTTAAAATGTTCTTTGAGTTTAGGGAACACAACAAAGTCTGCAGGGGTGAGATCAGGGTTCAAGAGCGGATGGGTAGGGTTTTTCAGTGAAATTCTCATAGGACAGTCCTTGCTCCTCTGGAAAGAGCCGGTGCATGGTAGTGAGGGAAACATCCCTCAGCACAACTTTTGTGGCCTTTCTCTCATCAATGTAGCTTTTTGTCTTCTTAAAACAACTTGATCATAAGCCTCTATGATTGTCCTATGTCCTTAGAAAAAAATATTGCAGTGTCCCAAGAAAGAATCTCTATAACCTTCTGAGCTGACTTCTCTGTTTTGAATTTAACTGGCTCAGCAAATCCTCTCAGAAGCTTTGATTTTATCTTTTTAAAGGCACCTGGATGAGTTTAAGTGTATTAATGCAGTCAGGGACTGATTGCAGCAACATGCTTAAACAGACTATTTGTTTAAAATAAACCTGTGTATGTATACATTGGAATCCTAACAGCAATACTTTTTTACTTGCCCTCGTTTGATAAGAGTGTAAGTGGGAAAAGGGAGGATACATACAAGGCTGAGGAGAGTGGATGGAGCTGAAGCGGAATGGGAAGAAATGGAACTGGGAGGGCTTCGTGGGAGATTGTCACTGTATCTGGCATGTTTCATTCCACAATAAAAATTAACCACAAGAGATCGGCGCATGGATGTCCATTACAAATTTGCATATTTGAGGTCTTTTCATTAAAACACAAAACATCAATGACAATAATCCCCCTCTCTCAAAAGAAGAGGATCATAAGTGGAAAAAAAAAGAGCAAGGGTACTGGGGTTGGGGGGAGGGACTTAATTGATTTTGAAAAAACAAAATTATACTTTAAAGGAAAGAAATGGTAGCTAAAGGAGAGTGAATTTTGGGCTCAGAACTCTAGGCTCACCATGAGGCAGGGCTATTGACCTACGACAGTTTGGCTGCTGCTGGGCTGTTTTGAGGATGGAGAGAGAAGAGGGTATTGATCAGATACTGTCAACCAAGTGCACGGTCAAAAATTGCAAGGGGAATGGATTGCAATACCATGTATTTGTGACTTACAGACACCAACTGAGTGAGCCTTAGAGCTTAGATATCCCCTCAGCTTATTCCCAATAATAACCCATGATTCTGCCTTCTCTGTAACATTCATATATGCAGTGACAGATTTTTTTAATGTACATTTACATTTTAAAAAGGTGGGGGGAAGTTTACTGATTATGGATTTGTCAATGTAAAACTTATCTTTAATTTCTCCTTACCTATAGCATATATGATCCCCAGGGAAGTCTGGTATGTGAACTTTTTACTTCCTGTTGCTCAGAAATTTTAAGTTAAGCCTAAATCTTCCTTTTAAGAAAAAACAAATGGCCCTTTATCTAAAATAAGACCACACCTACTCTCTTTTTGCATAAATTATTTTCTTTGATTTTCTTCAGGAAAGAAATGATAGTAAAAACAACACTACTCTGCCTCTCAGACTGTGGGAGAAGGGGCCCTCCCTGGGACTCCTCGGCAGGGCCATTTCAACGGACAGCTGGCTGCTGGGTCCTCACTTATCACCCTTCACAAGGGGGAGAGAGGAAGCCGGCCCACAGTTGTGCTGCTGCTGCAAATGACCTCCCAGCCACCACAGTCCTTCCTTCCTCTAACACAAACCCCATCAGTCATCCCCCAACATTGGCTCAGTGTTATGTCCAAATCCCAAGTCATGCCTCCTCCCCCACCGACCTTTAGGCTGAATTCTCTTGCCTCTTCACACACCATACCCCCGTCCCCTGTACCTCACATCCGCCTCCTACCGCAAACATAGGCCCTGGGACAC
Source organism: Nesogale talazaci (assembly GCA_004026705.1). Taxonomy (NCBI): domain Eukaryota; kingdom Metazoa; phylum Chordata; class Mammalia; order Afrosoricida; family Tenrecidae; genus Nesogale; species Nesogale talazaci. The sequence goes on along the minus strand of PVJH01008465.1, from coordinate 57,753 downwards.
TCCACTTGTACATTTTGAACATCGCTCTGTCTCTGACACTTTCTGTTCTGAAAATACTCTTCACTCCTTCTTACTCGGCACTCATTTCTGGATGTGGTGGGCAGGGTAGGCTCTCCTGAAAGGACCCAATCCCATTCACTTGGCCTCCACTAGTCTAGACTTGTCTGAACATTGATCTTTCTCAAATAGCTCATGAACTCAGAGGTCATCTTTATTCCCCATTATCTTCACAAGATCTGGCAGAGTGGGTCTTCAACAGAAAGATGACCTTTTTGTAAAGGAAGTATTTCAAACACACAAGGGGGTATCCCCCAGACCCCAGCATTTGTTGTCGCTTTTTTTCCCCAAAGCTATGCATTAATTTTTTTTTTTTACAAGACAACTTTAGCACCTTCAAAGTACTCTCCATTCCACTTAATCCATTTGTCAAATCCGGGACTCCATTCTCAGAAACAGTTTTCAAACTCATCTATTTTTTTTTTAAAACTCATCTATTTTGATGGCTGATAGCACCTCCCTCATTTTTTTCTTCACCTCTCCTACATCCTCAAATCATTGTCTGTTCATGTTCCTCTTCACATGCAGAAACAAAAAGAAGTCGCATGGAATGAGGTCTGGTGAGTAAGGTGTGTGGTGCAAGAAAGGTACACTGCTTTTTGCTCCAAACTGGCATACTGAGATGCTGCATGAGCAGGTACACTATTGTGGTGACAAAATCATTCCCTCCTCTGCCACAAATCAGGTATTTTAAATAGAATACTGTTATGCAATCTTTTCAGGACCTCGAAATAAAAAGCTTGACTAACAGTCTGACCTATTGGAATGAATTCCAAATACACTACAAGTCAACATTTTCATCTGTTCTGGAAGTTGACAGACATCCAGAATGAGGTTTGTCAACAATGGACATTTTTTTGAAATAAGAAAACTACTCATACACTTGAGTTTTTCCCATAGCGCCGTCCTTGTAAGTTGTGGTGAGCATTACAACAGTTTCTGCAGCATTTTTTTCACAAGCAAGAAACAAAATTTAACAGCTGCACATTTTTCTCTTAAATCGGTCATCACAAAAAAACGAGGTTCCAGTGAGATTGCTATTACGAAAATGTTTCACTGTGTCCAGGGAGAACCTTCCCAGGTGATGCCACTAGGTGCACTAACTGAGAGTTTGTTGTTGGATGCTCGCCTAGTGGGAGAAATTTGTACTGTGAAAGCGTCACCTGGTGAGCTTTTTTTTTTTTTTTTTTAAGGTGGGGGGGTGCCCCTTTATACTGAAAAGCACCAACAAAGATGAAAAGCACCATCCATGCACTATATATCCATGTGTTATAATAATAGACATTATTATAATATCTAAAAAGAACTTTGAAGAATAATGAAAATCAGGCTGAGCCCCGGTGGTATAGTGGTTGTGCGCGGGAGTGCAACCCACTGGGTTGGAGGTTCAATTCCAGCAGCAGCTCTCCAGGAGCAAAGGCGATGTCTCCTACTCCCACCACCAGAGGACAGTGATGCCAAAAAGAAAAACAAACAAACAAAAAAAGAATGAAAATCATAGATGAGATGGTGGTTTAAATCAGAATGTTTAAACATATAGCTTCCCTTGTGACATTTCAGAGGTTGCTATTTATTGTTGACAAAAAATAAAATGACTGAGACCTCCAAGTTTGAATGAATGTAGGAAATGCAGCAGAGAGTAGACTTCTTTTGAGTAACACATTTAAAGCTCACAAGTTCCACAGAAACCAATCCAAAATATTTTCAAAATTATTTGAATAAAGATCTGTTTTTTCCTACGGTACATCTCTGTACAAATATGGTATAAGTATATTTGATAAACTTAAAAAATATGTAGCCATAATCATTTCCTTAGGATCACTTTCTATAAATAAAACTGATGAGTCAAAAGGTACTTAACATTACTCTAATCAATATATTTATACTAAAAATGCAACCTAATATTCTTAATGTTCTTCCACATAATGATAACTTCTTTTGATAACGTCTAATGAAATATAAGACCATAAATCTAATGATCTTATAAAACCTTAATTTTTATTTGGTTTAAAAATAAATTTGCGGGGCTGAGCCCTGGTGGCGTAGTGGTTGTGCGCGGGACTGCGGCCCACTGGGACGGAGGTTCAATTCCAGCAGTGGGGCTGGGCCTCCTACTCCCACCGCCGGAGAGCAGTGATGCCCCCCCCCCAAAAAAAATAATTAAAAATAATAATAAATTTGCATGGTTATTTTAACCAAAACTTATTTTTGGTTAAATATTTTTTAACCAAAATTGAAGCTGATTCAGATCACACATGAATGATGAAACAAAACAGCAATCCTGGGATTCCCACTAAGAGACTGCACTCCCTTTTTTGTTCCCCCTGTTAAAGTCTGCTTCTTTTCTATCTAATAAATGAAAGATTAGCTTTGGTACAAATCCAGCATTCTGTTAACATTTCAGAAGCATTTTGAGTCTCATATTTGATTATCAACCCATCCTCCTGAAATTTTTAGAACTCCTATTCTTAATTAATTCAAAGTCATACCTAACATTTTAAAGCACAATAATTAATAACAGTTATGATTGGTACAGTAGCCAACCACACAAGAATGTAAATTCACTGAGATGAAGACTAAATTTTATTACTTAAGAGGTGAGGAAGGAGAAGGAAAAAGATGTCTGGTTAACATAGGGCTTTATACATAGTAACTGTTTAAAAAATGTTGTTAAACTAAATTAAAGGGGCCCTTACCAATGGTAGGGGAGTTCATGAAAAAGGTTTCTAAGCTCGAATATTTTAGAGTCAGAGTAGATGAATTGAAAATGAATCACAGTGCTATTTATAATGATAATTATAGCATGGCTTGTAATAGAAAACATTTGGAAACAATCCAAATGTCCATCAAAAAGGAATTGGTTCAATTACACACTTGACTGCTGTGTAGCTAATCGGAGAAGCAAATCTATAGTAAAAATGTCCTAGAGTATTGTTAAGTAAATAGTAATAGGCATAGTGTGATTGCATCTTAAAATAACATTAATAACATGAATCTTAGAGAAGACAGAAAAATGGGAAGAATATGCCTCAAGATGTCCACAATAGCTATCTGGAAAAGGCAAATTCTATGATGGGTAACTTTTACTTGATTGAATACATATATTTTCTGCACCACAAATAACTATATTGTTTAAAATTTTAATATAAATGCGAGCATATTTAGTGAAAAACAATCATTTAAAATAAGAAAACCAGTTAATTTTACCTTTGACCCATAATTAAATGTCTGCTGCTACAACCAATTTAAGTCACAAAATATTTCAGAAAAGAAATGATAAAGATACTATTTTAAAACCATTAACTCTAGTTTTCCCATAAATAGTCTCCATTGTCTTTGATTCTTCATTCCTTTAATTGATTGGAGGTGGCCAACCTGTCCTGGAAGGACTCTAAGATATGTCCACTTTTAAAAAAGCATATATATATATGTGTGTGTGTGTGTACATATATATATATACTTTTATAGTAATATATATATAGAGAGAGAGAGAGAAAGAGAGAGAGAGAAAGAGAACAGAATGGAAGAAAATAGCCCATTAGCAATTGACCTGCAACAACAAAAAAATCCAGGAATAAATTTAATCGCAGTAATATATAAACCTAGCAAGATCTAGATAGAAAAAAATTATAAAATGCTACTGAGGGATTATAACACAGTCTGAATAACTGGAAAAGCCTGTCTTGTCCTTTAGGGCTCAGACTTCATCTTGGAAAGATCTTATTTTTCCTTAATCTACAGATTGGAATCAGATTCCTATAGAGTTCATTAAAACTATTTAAAACGTCATACAGAGCTCACTACCATTCAGTGGCATTCTAGAGGGCAGAGGAGAACTGCTCGCTAGCGTCTCCAAGGCTGTACCTATTTATGGGCACACACAGCCTCCTCTTTCTCCCTTGGAGTAGTTGGTGATTTGGAACTGCCCGTTTTTTGGCTAGCAGCCTAATTGTGCCCCAGTGGACCTCAAATGAGAGCAAGGGTTGACAAGGCATTCTGCAAAGTTCTTGTAATATTTTAGATTCTATAGGCTATACGATCTCTACTGTGACTCCAGAACGCTGCAGTTCTGCAGCCACAGGTAATTTTTAAAAGCATATATGTATGTTTCAATAAAACTTTACCTGTGGACATAGTTGAATAGCCGATTTGTAGAACTAAAAGTGATTAATAAATAGGTGAACAAATTTTCAATCACAATAATAATCAGAGAAATATAAATGAACAGAAGTGCCAGTTTCTTCATACCATGGCTGCAAAATACTGGAGAGGACAAGAGGACAAGGGAAAATATGTTCAATCATACCCTGTGAACTGTGTCCAAATCAACAGAATAACATAAGTTTGTGAGTGGGCAATCAAACACTTCTTGTCAATTTTTAAGATAGAGATACCATTTATCCAGTAAGTCTGCATCTAAATTTTTTTCTGTTGAAATATGCAAGAGGAGAAAGATACATATATATATATACATATGTATGAATACATATTGATATATGAAAAACCTATTTTTACAGGATTGCTGAAGACAAAGTGAGTGCAAAAGCAAATATGGTGAAGAAAGATGATGGTGCCTGGCTATCGAAAGATATAGCACCTGGGGGTCTTAAAGGCTTGAAGGTAAACAAACACCATGTAGCTGAGAAGCAACAAAGCCCAAATGGAAGAAGCACACCAGCCTGTGTGATCACCAGATGTCTATGGGATCAGGTATCAGGTATCATGTGAATGAAGGGGAGTGCAGAGTGGGGACCCAAAGCCCGTCTGTAGGTAAGGGGACGTCCCCTTACAGAAGGGTCTGGGGAAGAGAGGAGCCTGTCAGGGTGCTGTGTAGAAACAATGAAACATACAACTTTCCTCTAGTTTTTTAATTCCAATTCTACCTTACAAATCCGGCTAGACCAGAAGATGCACCTGGGTACAGAAAAGAGCTGGAAACCCAGGGAATCTGGGAGAGATAAGCCCCTCAGGACCAATAATGAGAGTAGTGATACCAGGTGGGTAAGGAGAAGGGGGGGCAGAAAAGGGGAACCAATCACAAGGATCTATATATAGCCCTCTCCCAGGGGGCTGGACAACAGAAAAGTGGATGAAGGGAGACGTTGGGCAGTGTAAGACATAACAAAAATAATAATACTTCATAAATTATAAAGGGTTCGTGAGGGGAGAGGTGGGGAGGGAGAGGAGAAATGTGGAGCTGATACCAAGGTCTCAAGTAGAAAGCAAGTGTTTTGAGAATGATGATGGCAACAAACGTACAAATGTGCTTGACACAATGAATGGATGGATGGATGGATTGTGATAAGAGTTTTCCGAACCCCCAATAAAATTATTTTTTAAAATTTTAATTAAAAAATTTTAAAAAAACTATTTTTATTTAAGAAATGATAAGGACATAATTGCACATGGCTTATGCATATCCATAAGAAAACTTCCAGGGAAGAATGACCAATTTATTAGCATCAGTCAGTCAGAGGTAGCATCACTACAGGGACATTTTTCACTGACAGCCTTTCTGTAACATCTTTACATATAACCTCCTCCCTGGGTTACGGACAACAAGGAAGTGGGTGAAGGGACACATCAGACAGTGTACGCTATGACAAAATAATGATACTTTGTAAATTATTAAGGTTCTTAACAGGGAGGGAGGGGAACTGATACCAAGGGCTTAAGTAGAAGGAGAGTGTTTTGAGAATGATGATGGCAACAAATGTACAAATGTGGTCTGCATACAGTTGATGGGATCAATGTGATATGGGATCTGGTATGAGGTATCAAAGAACAAAAAAGTCCTATCATTGTGAATGATATATTGCTCATGATAAGAGTTGTACGAGCTCTCAATGAAATGATTTTTTTAAAAAAGAAACTACTCTAAACTAGAAAAATATCAAAATTCAGTAGTTTAGATCTGCTTATAATGTCTATTCTACCTTCTAATCAAACCCTCAGTGATCTTTACTTTTGATTTATATTCTAAAAGTAATGCATGTCAGCAATAGTCAAGTCTACACAGGATAGAGACAAGTTTTCCTCCCCTTTGATCTCTCCTCTAAGAAGCTATTAGGTATTCATCAATAATTTCTCTACCAATATGTACAAGAATTCACCTCTTTGTATCACACAAATGGAGTCACACAAACGCAGGTTGACAATGTACTGACATACCTGTACATCTTCAAGACAAGGTACTAAGTGATTAGTACAAAATATCCCTTAATGTGAAAAGATACATTTGGCCTAGTTTGGGGCCATGGTGATGAGAAAACACTCAAAGAAGAAAAACATTAATTCAATCCCTGCATCTGGTTTTAATAATGAAATCCCACTACTGACTCAACCTTACAAGCATCTTTCTATGCCATGCATACTTTCTGTGAGAGGTTTTATTTCTGTTGCATAAACAAATTCCCACACAAGTCATAAGAGTTAGGCATTACTATCTGAATTTTATTACAGGTGAGGAAACTGAGGTTCTGAAAAAATTCAGAACTGGGGTTTATCAAAGTCCCTTTTCTTAAATGTCTAATCATAGCATGAAAATCGAAGTCCGAACAAGTTTGAGCCACTGTTTGTATAATATAAACATGTATCACTAAGAAAGAAAAGCATTACATATGCTAGAAATAGTAACAGTGAGGGAAAACGCTCATATAAATGCTATGTTCCAATAATTTTGATCTTCCAAAAATACAAACTCTATCTTTGTTAGAAGAAGAGTTAAGTTCAGTCAATACTGAATCCTTGGAGACTGGTTCTCAAACTCAAGTTTCCTTTCTGGCAGAAGAGGAACTTCTATAAAGATCCAAAAATATTATGTTCATAAATAAGTCTCAGAATTACTGGCATTTAGACTTTCCAATTTATGTCTTCCTGAATAAAGTTCTTCTTAGAGTTCTCAAACACTATCCTTTCTCAATTCCTACAGATAGATAAAAATTTTAAGTCTATTTGCTCTGTGTGGATTAAATTTTAGACATACCTTGCCTGAAAGAATGACACTATTATATAAAACTGACCTAGAATTTAAGCTTTTTCTAATTCCAAAAAGATTATTTTCAACTATCCCATTTGGACCAAAATTCTACTATTTAAAATGACTGTATATATATTCTAGTATATAAAAGATACACACAGGGCTATTAAGTTATCTTTAATTTTTTCCTTTTGTTGTAAATTAGGTAGGAGTCCACATTTCAGATCATCAACTTCTTATTCAACAGTTAGAAATAATAACCGAACTCCAACCACTAGCTTACCCCTCCATTCCTTGATTTCTCATTTCCCTCTTCCATGATACCCAAGCTAACATCTGTCACCAGTCGGTTCCCTTTCACATGGAAGTTTTTATTTTAGTTTTGTAAATTTTCTAGCTCTATGTTCCCTTTATATTCATTTATTCAACAAAGTACTTATTGAGTTCCAAAAATGACTATAGTCCATTTGGGGTAGACTCCAGGTAGAAATAAGATAGAATGAAACCCTATCTTCAAGGAACTTGCAGTCTACAGAATACAATTAATTTAACACACTATCCTCACTTGTAAGGGGACAGAGAATACGACTTTATACCCTCCTCAAGCTCGAGACTCTAAAAGCAAGCAGTAGCTTACTATTGAAAACAAGTAGCTATTTCAGAAAATTATATTAATGGCTAACATGTCGTGCTAATTATTTCCTCCTAGAAGATAAGCTATAACTTTTTTCCTACAAAGGGGACTCTTAGTAAGTAATCCATTTTGTTAGTCTCAAATTTAAAAGGTAATAGAATAATGGAAACCTTCCACTTGTGTAATGAAGTATAGTGTGCATCAAGATAGTAAGTGGCTATTTTGGCACAAGGGATTTATAATGACATTTGAATCAAAAAGAAATAGGAATGAAGTAACTACTCCCCTCTGTACTTTTATCCACTCATTCGACAGACTTATTTTAAATCTGTATCATCCTAGATCCTCAAAGATACAATCATGGTCATATGAAGTTTCCTGTCCTCAAGGAAATTACTGCAATAAGAGAGCAAAACTGAAATACAAACAGCAACAGAAGAGTGTAGCCCACATAACTGGTATCTAACCCAGGCTCATTTGAGAAGGTGGTAAGGGGCAGCCTGGGAGTCAAAAAGTACTGGAAGCAGAGGGCAGTTCATGTAAAGACCAGATGGCAGGAAGCATGACAGAGGTCATGATAAATACAATCAACAGATCGGATAGAAGATAAATGTTTGAACTTGAAACTTAAATACTAGTCAATACTTCCGGGAAGGGGGGTGGGGCGGGTGAGGCAGTCCCTTCTATGCACTCACTGCTCTCCAGTCCATTCTGACTCAGGGTAGGGCAGGACTGCAGCTGTGAGTGCTTGAGACTGTAAGTCTTTAAGAGAGAAAGTCTCATCTTTCTCCCTTCTACTAGGAATGGTCGTTTGACTTCTGGAATCAGGATTATTTTATATTTCCACCGGAATCAACATGGAAACACACCAGGATTCAGTCCCGAAAGATGGGAATTTCAAAGGGATTCATATAGGTTCTCAGCCCTTTAAGACCCAGCAAAATGTGAAAATGCAGTATGTGATCTACTTCAGGATATAATTAAGAAAGGTAAAATGGAGAAAGAAAAGGATGATAATTTTTTGAAATAAACATTATATAGTTGCTGGACCATAAACAGCAAAAGGATTATATTTTATCCCATACATCATTTTTTCTCTATTTCCTATACTTACTGGGATGAAAGAAACAAGATTTGTAAATCAAGATTTAAGATTATTATATTCCAGGACTTTGGCATAAGATCAGAAGGGCGTTCGCTCTGCCCTTTTAAAATAGGAAGTAGCATTCAATTAACTTCTGCAGAGCTAAATAAAAGTCAAAGAACGTGGGAACATAAATATCTCCTCAATTTGGATATTTGATATACAAACTCATGGCAATTTTCTCATTTATTTATTTATTTATTGGCATCACTGTCCTCTGGTGGGAGTAGGAGGCCCAGTCTTGCTCCTGGAGAGCTGCTGCTGGATTTGAACTGCTAACCCCACAAACAACCACTATGCCACCAGGGGCTCTTATTTATTTATTTTTTTTTGGGGGGGGGGCATCACTGCTCTCCGGTGGTGGAAGTAGAAGGCCCAGCCCCACTGCTGGAATTGAACCTCCGTCCCAGTGGGCTGCAGTCCCGTGCACAACCACTACGCCACCGGGGCTCAGCCCCCCCCTTTTTTTTTTAAGTAATCATTTTATTGAGGGATTCTTACAAATCTTATAGCAATCCATCATCAATATTATTAAGCACACTTGTACATAAGTTGCCATCAACATTTCCCAAACAATTTCTTTCTACTAGAGCCCTTGGTATCAGCTCCTCTTTTTTTTCCCCTCCCTCTCCCATCCTCCTTCCCTACTGAATCCTAGGTCAATTACATATTATTAATGTTCTTTCGCGTCTTACACTCTCTATTGTCTTCCTTTACCCATCTTTCTGCTACTTGTTTGGGGGAGGGCGGGGGGGCTAGATATCCTGGTAATTTCTTTGACATGTAAAATAATACTGGGAAAGACTTCATCAAGATTTCCATAAAGTGACTACATATGACCACTTGTGTCATAACTTAGAAATAAAATTCTGGTATACAGCTGAACAAAAAGCTATTTGCCTTTTAACTCTTATAAATAAAGGCAGAAGAGCAACAATACACTATCAATCTTTATCATTAAGTTAGAACTCTCTGTCAACACCACTACTACTACTACACAGAAAAATATCTGGATACCAATATCTCAGGAGAAAATATGCTAGATGTTCATTGGGTGTGCTTTCTGGAAGAAAATAATGACAAAAATCCTAAAATAAATGTCTTTCCCATGTCTTTCCCCCACATAAGGTAATTATGTATACACAGATATCAGAATGAGAAACCAAATAATGCTCTCAAAATGATAGTTGAGAAAACAAGTGCAAACGTTACATTCAAAGGCTATAAATAAAATTGTTTCCAAATGGTTTGCTTAGTTTACAGTAAAAAAATGAAATCTGATAAACCTTATATCTTAATTCAATTTAGATGAATTCACCTATCTCTTTTGTCTATGAAGAACAGCAATATTTATTATCATATACCTAAACCTATTAGTGAAAGGGAAAAAAATTAAACTTAAATTGTGCCAAAGCATTTTTGTGTATTTCTAGGTAGTGTTCAGATTCTTGGCCCAAACTACATTTTCATAAATCCAGCCCCAGGCAGTCTGCAGATAGTCCAGACAACCGTGTATGTATATACATCTGGTTCAAGTTGATAGTTGGGCAAAGAGGAAACTATCATAAAGAGGAAGTATTCTGGACTGCAGCCCCTTTGGATTACAAAAGAAGAATGACACTCACTAATTAAACTTTAAATGTGCTAGCTGATAATAAAAAAAGAAGGGGAACAAGAAAAAAAGGAGGGCAGAAAACAAAAGATAGGGGAGGAAAAGCAAGGAAGGCAAAGAAATGACCTTAAAAGCCAGAAATTGAGTAAAAAGGTGCAAGAAAGCAGTCATTTATCTCTCTTCATAAGTGTGAAAGTGCCATAAACACTGACAACTGGTGACATGTTTCCTTTGGTATGAAGAACAAGAACATGGGATTTATCTCCTCTATGCCTAACTGCTATCTATTAGAAACAATAAAAAGAAAAGTAATACTATGCTCTAAAGATGGTACACACAGCTCTCTGGGAAATTTCTATGATTAATGCATTTAAAGAGTAGCAATTATAAGAGAATATAAATGGAACTTGGAATTCAGTTTCCTTTACAACAGCGGTTCTCAATCTGTGTGTGGGCCGTGACCCCTTTTGGGGTCACCTAAGACCACTGGAAAACACATATTTCTGATGGTCTTAGGAACTGAGATACTAGCTCTAGCCATCTCCAGGCAGATTCACCCACAAGCAGATACACCCACATATGAGTACCCAGCGTGAGACTGTCACTCATGCTATACCATGCTTCAAGACAAAATGCCACTTTTTTAATTAGAAATAAATATTTCACAATACATAATTATGTATTGCTTTTGTGATTAACCACTATGCTTTCATGAGGTTCAATTTGAAACAATGAAAATATATCTTGCCTGTCAGATATTTACATGACGATTCATAGCAGTAGCAAAATGACAGTTATGAAGTGGCAAGGAAAATAATGCTATGGTTGGGGTGGGGGGGGGTCAGTCACCACCACACGAGGAACTGTGTGAAAGGATCGCGGCATTAGGAAGGCTGAGAACCAGTGCTCTACAAAGAAGTCTATAGTAACACATAACCTTTTATTACTGAGCTCTACTGATGTTGTGAAGGAATTCATGTGAGAGGCAGCCAGCGAAAACACCAGAAAAGAGTTCTCTTGCGCCAATCTAGAAACCAAAGAGCTTCTTCTCGGCCTGGCTGCATCATTCGCCAGCCCTGTGACTTTGGCGGGCTGCTTCTCAGAAAACTCACTGCCCTCACAGCAACCCTAAAGGACTGAGGAGAGCGGCCCCTGTGGTTTCCCAGCACTGTGACTCTTTCCCAGGGCAGGATCACTCCTCTTTGGAGCGGCTGGTGGTTTCACACTGCTGACTTTGTGGTTAACAGTGCCGCGTGTAACCACTCTGCCGGTCAGGATCCATACTACTCCAAAGTGAGAACGCCAAGGGCGCAAGTAGAAAGAAAATGCTTTGTAAAGGGTGATGGCGACCTATGTACAAATGTGCTGATACGATTGCTGTCTGAATTGCTACAAGAGCTGTCAGAACCCCCAGTAAATCGATTTATTAAAATATAAATAAATAAAAGTAAATAAAATGAGAATGCTATTATCTCCTCTCCTTGTATTTCTTAGTGCGCAAACAAAAGAAGTCATGTAAAAATGCTTAAAAAACTGCTATAAAATTGTTTTATTACAAAGTAAAAACATTTTGAAACCTACAAAGGTAATATATAATTATTATCACATGAGAGATACAGGAATTTATTTTAAAACCAATAATATATGAATAGAATAGAAAATTAGGAAAAATTTCCAGTGAATAGACTAATTATATATATTTAAAGAAGTACAGATAGTCTTTTCTTAAGTATTTTCTTCTTGTTATTCAATCAATACCCAAAAATCCCACTGCCCCGTCTTTAGTTCTTTCTTTTTAGACAACTTTCTCTGATACTCAGTAAACAAAAGCTAATATTAAAAAAATTTTTTTAATTTTTTTATTGTGATTTAGGTGGGAAGGCCTACATTTCAATAACTTATTTAACCTCCCAATAGCTTACCCTTCCCCCCCACCTTTATTCCTCTTTGCCCCTTATATCTTTCCTTTCATTCAAATTAACACCTGTCTACCCACTAGCCTAGTGTTTTTCTAAAATATACCTTTCTTGCTTCATTTCATTTTTCTATCAATAAACCTGCCTGTGGGATTCTTTCTCTTCTCTCATGTGTTTCTTTTGCTTTAATTTGTTGTATCTGTCATCAAGCTGGTATGTATTCATACAAACCCTATGAGATACAGGAGAATTGTCTATAGGGTTCCCAAGGCTGTGATTCTTAAAGAAGCACAGTGGTAAACATTCAGCTACCCACAAATAGGTCAACAGTTCAAATACATCTGCTGCTCTGCAGGAAAAATATGAGGCGATCTACTCCTGTAAAAGCCTTAAAAAGCCTTTAAAGCCTTAAAAACCCCACAGGGCAGTTTCACTCTATATTATAGGACTACTAAGAATCAGAATGGGAATGATTAATGGAATAGACCAGCAGGTTGTTTTCCTCCAGACTCATTGGGTAGTGCAAAACAGTGACTTTTAGGTTAGCAGCCAATTTCTTAGCTGTTGTGATACCAATAATCCTTTTTAGTCACTTGTCACAAAGTACCAATACTAATTTCTTTTTCCTGCTTTTCTTAAAGGGTGACAACTCAGTTGTTCCTATATACCTTACAATTCCTTTCTAGTATATGACTAATAGTGAAAACAGAACAAACAACTGGTTTCATGAAACACTACCTCCCCCAAGCATTCCTTCCTTAAAAGACAGAAATCAATTATGATACTCTTGTTGTCATTAAATCAATTAGCCACTTCTGACTATTTGATGAGTATAATTTTCCATAAATACATAACCCTTACAATGCACAATGCTGTGGTTAGGTGTTAGAATTAGATCATGTTATCATCTTTTTTTTTTTTTTGATCATGTTATCATCTTAAAATAGGTCCTTTATTTGAAATTAACATTTAAAATCATGCAAAAGTACACTGAGCTCAATTTTCTTAATCAACAGAACTAGAAGATCTCAACAACTCCCCACCCCCACCCCAAAACTAACAATCTCAAAACAACCAGGCGACCTTGGGCTCTTTTATAAAATTTTGTTTCTGTTATAAAATCGATATAAATACTAAATAAACAAATTCGACTCAAACACCTACTCTGTGCTATGTAGGAAAACTCATAGTTGGAGGGTTTGAGCACAGGCAGGACTTGGGAGCATCTGAGGCATCCATAAGATCTGCTGTGCTGGCCAGCTTGTACCACCTCAGGTGGAAGAACCGGAATTGAGAGATTTGAAGAAGCCCCAGTTCGTTATAATGAAAACTTGACAAATCATGGTTATCTCGCCTTCCAAGCCCCTGCCCCCCCCCCCAAAAAAAATCAAATTCACTGTCATCTAGTTAATTCTGACTCATAAAAACTCTGTAGGACAGGATAGCACCATTCCAGTCTTTCCAAGACCGTAATTCTTTGTAGGAGTTGAAAGCCTCATCTTGCTGTTGGCAGTCCAATGCGTCACCACTACACCAGTTTGTTCTCTGAAATGCACAATTTTTTATGCTGCCTATAAGAAAAATCTATACTTTTAATTCCTTCTAAGAGTGGATTTAATAGATTTGGGGGCTTATAATATTCTTAATGACCACTCAGAATCACAGGCACAAATCTCAAGGCAACAGTTACATCACCAGAAATTTAGCTGTGTTCAGTGCAGCTCTACTGTTAGATATATAGTCTATAGTTGTACATAGGTGCTGGCAAGTTGATTCTAACTCATTGCGACCCTTAAGGTCAGAATAGAACTTCCCCCACAGGACTTTCCTGAAAGTAACCTTTATGGTACTATCTCCTCACCTTTCTTTGTGAAGCTTCTAGGTGGATTTAAAATACAGATAGACTTCCGGTTGTGGGACAAGATGTCAGGGACTCATTCTTTCTTGTATCTCACTTCAAATATAATCAAACAATCTGGAAATAACTCAACAGACAATCATTAAAAAGGCACTAAAAGGTAGGAAGGAAAGGTGAACTGGCTATGGGGAGTTTCAGAATTTGAAGAATGAACACTTAGTGAGTTCCCTATGTTTTTGTTTTATTGCCCAGGTGTTTTGGGCTGGGCATGATCCACATTCTAGAAAGACCAGTAGGCAAACAAAAACAGAAAATATTTTAAAAGCATGCCCTCTAGGCTAAAAGCCTGGAAAGAGAAGCCCAGCAGTAACTTAGCAGACAGACCCTTGTCCATGAGGAGCCACAGGGCCAGCTAGCTATTGCAGTGGAAACAGCAGAATCTAGCCAGGCTGATGATCCACTTTTGTCTCACAACAGGGAGCAGCAAGTTGCACCAGGAGGAATATTGTCGCCTGGCTTTCTACCCAGCAAGAGAGAAACACCCTAAGTCAGTGACTCTTGGCCATCTACCCAATAGCAGAAGACAATCAAGGTCAGACATCTCACGGCCCAAAGGCAGAAGGTGAATCAGCTCCGGGTCTCCTGTCTTCCATTGAGGTTAGAGAGAAAACAGGAGGAAAGTACTGAAGATACTTCATTCTGGGAAAGATACTTTCTTATTATATGCATGATCTTGATTTTGTTTTTTAAATACAATTTTGCATGTGTGTGTGAAAAGAGAGACAACAGGGGCTGAGCCCCGGTGGCGTATTGGTTGAGTGCGGGACTGAGGTCCCCTGGCTTGGCGGTTCAAATCCAGCAGCAGCAAGGCTGGGTAGCTCCCACGACCAGCAGAGGGCAGTGATGCCCGAAACAAAAAAAAAAAGAAAGAAAGAAAATAGACACAACAAAGCATACACTTCAGCAATTTCTACAATTCGGCGATACTGATTACATTCTTCAAGTTGTGCCACCTTTGTCAGCAATTTTTTCTGATTATGTCACACCAGTTTACCAGTCTTCTCTTTTTTTCTTTTTAGTTGGAGGCCATACTCCCAGGGAAACTCCCTTTCAATTGATTGGGTGCTCACAGCCAATCTCATCATAGAAGTGACTAGTCATCTCAGTTCTCATCATGGAGGAATGACGACGTCAGAACTGCCAAACCACTAAGAATCATGGTCCATCCAAGTTAGTGCAGCCTTAATCATCACAGTCTCAGAAATAATATTTTAGTTCCTTTTCTATGTGAATCTACATTATGTTCAAATATCGAGATCAGTTAATTTGTATAAATTTTATTGTAATGGCTTTAAAAATTAAACTTAGGTGTTGATATGGATTTAAATAATTAAATATAATAGAAAGGAGTGAATAACCAGATAAACCTTGCCAGCAGGGAGGGCAATGTTAATGTGTGTTACAAATGTATGGGCACATGGCCAAACTAAGCAAATTTAGAAAAATGGGGTGTGGTCATCTCGTTTATGCTGTTTTCAAAAACACTTCCTTCTTTACTCATAGTTTTGGGTATTCTTAACTACTTAGAGTTGTTAAAACTGTCCCTCACAATGATTGCAATAAAAATTGTTACCAGAGAAATGCACCACCAAACCAGTCTCTAACAAAAACCCTTCTGTGACCTCTCACTTGCTTGTGTTAGCATTTTCACTTTCTACGAATGGATTCTGCTGCATGTGAAATTAACTTGGAAACACAGGATTTCAGAGTTGGAAGGAATCATGGGGCTTCCTCATCCCAGAGAATAAGCAGACTGTGATTATTACAATTATGGCATTTCTAGCAAGAAAGTTAGTCCAAGGAATCTATCTGCTGAGAGATACAGCTGATGTTCTAATTTGTTAACAGACACTACTGTGTAAATATGATCAGTGAAAGTTTTATTAGTACATGAAATAACTTCTAATTTGAATTTCCTTTAAAAGGTAAGCGAAGTTAATATTGCCTTTGAGTGATGGGGTGATCTTGTTACACAAGTAAGAAGGCAGCACATGTAGTTCCAGATTTGAAATAGCAAAGGTTAGAAATTTATCATTCACGGGCGCATGTAGAAATCAACAGAGCAAATGTCAAACTCTGTACTCAGCTAACACTAGAGAAAAGAGATATGTAAAAGTAGATGTGGTTAATAAGTAAGATAGATAATATAAACAGCTGGTGGTACCCTGCTATGTGACACTTTAACCCCAGTAAAAAATTATTACATCTTTTGAAGTTTTTTTTTATTACATCCAACTATTATTTTTAGGGTTTTAAAGAAAAGATCATCAGTTGGCCCTTTCCATATCCACTTGTGAATTACAGGTAGAATTCTAATCACTGTGGACTAGATTCACAGATCAAAAACTGTATTTAGTTAGGGAAATTCAGCAGTCCCAGTGCACATCACATATGTGACATTACCCATTTGACCGAGGACTTAGAATGCCTGATTACAAAAATGTCAAAACTCTGTATATGATATGCAAAGGGACTGTATGTTCCCTTTCTAACGGCCATTGAGGTGATTCCCACACACACTGATGCAAAGTTAACTAGCAAACTATAGACTAGAACTTCAGAATGCTTCCAAAACAAACTATTGACACATTTTTGTTTGAAACAAGGACTGAAAGGCAGTGACTTAGTGATGAGAACTTTTGAGATTAAATTTGTCTAACTCAATATCATATACCAATTCTCTAAGATTAATTCGTTCCAAGATGCACGAGATGGGGAAACTCTTTATGGGTTCCACAAAATTAGAATTTTGGCAACAGGCCAACCCCTAGTTCTATTTATTCTTATTGTTTATATTGACTTCACTCATTTTTTTTTCCAGTCTGGATTCCCTAAGGTATTCCTTGCCCTTTATCCTGCATAGATCCTTAAGCCCCTCACGTGCACTGCTAGTTTGCCGAAATAGGGAAGTTCGAGTCTCGGTTCTTTTAAAACAAGGTAGAAGCAGCTGTCACAGCAAACAACATCTACTAGCTTCAGGTAAGGCGATGACAGAGTAGATTTTTTTCAGTTGTTATATGAAAGCACAAGTGCAGTTCACTATTCTGCTAATATACAGGGCAGACTACATCCTAATTCGAATCTATCTTACCTAAGAAACAATACTCATGACATCCATACCTGTTCATATTTGGACAATAATGGAAAGCCCACTGTAGAGGCGATGCCTTCATAGTTATGCAGGAGGACAGAGTAATCTGCCCCAAGACTTTCCTGTGCTGTAATCTTTTTTTTTTTTTTTTTTGTGGACATCACTGCCTCTGGTGGTTGTGGGCACTACCCAGCCGCCGCTGGATTTGAACCGCCAAGCCCCGCGGGCTGCAGTTCCACACTCAACCACTTACGCCACCGGGGCTCAGCCCTCCTGTGCTGTAATCTTTACAGGAGCAGACAGCCAGGTTTTCCTCCAGCAAAGCCCCTGGTGAGCTGAGCTGTAGATCGGTCAGACCATACCCAAGTTTTAACCTGGTCACGTTAGCTCTTTGTGTCCGGACTCCCACTTAACAAAATGTTCATTAATATGAATATGTGGCCATTAGCATTTCATCTCAGTCACCTTTTTCTTTTACTAGCAAGAACACAGACACAAAAAACCACACGTACTGAATATTTGAAACTTATATACAGAACCTTGTAAAACTTAAGCCATCCTATAAAATAATGCTTGTTTAACTGCAAAATTATATCAATGATACCATTAAAAGTATTGTGGCTATTAAAATGACAATGGTACTTCAGTGTCCCAGACTTTAGACTCCTTAGTTCTTTCCTTCATGTTTTTTTTCGGTGCATACTGCTATAATAAAATTTCATTTCATTGAATCATCAACATACCTCCTCAGTTAACGTTCTCTTGTCAATTTTCAGCCGTTCCCTCACTTTCATTGATAGAATTTTAATTTCTTTTTCTAAGGTGCTAGTAGGTTTGGGATCACTAGGAAATTTTGTAAACTTTACTCAATCACACAATCATTAAATATGTTAAACAAACAAACCGTAGGGAACCATGTCTGAAGCAGCTTAGAAACGTGTGTTCATATTTAATAGAAACTTGAAGTAAAACTTCATATAAGAATTAGAATCTACTTTGGGGCCAGGCTGTGACACCCCATCCGACTCAACCAGGTGACACTCCTGGAGGGCAATGAACAGACTTTGAACTATTATCAGGGTTTTATAGTTATTTTTACTTTTTACTTACTTATTTATATATGTATGAATGTTCAATCCTTTAGGATTGAATAGAGACAAAAGTTTAAAGGGTTAGACAAAATGGATTAGGGAGGCTGAAAAGCAGACCTTAGAGTGATAGAGAAGAAATATTTTAATTGTTTACTCTGGACAAATCCAACATCTCTCCTTGCTTAATGATCAGAAAGGGTTCAAAGACAAGAGATCTGTATGGAAAACTTGAATACGAAAGCTCTTGATGAGGCAGGAAAGTCAGAGGAAGGAAGGCTGGTGGCAGTCCAGGGGAAAGGAGCAGAGACTTTGGAGCAGATGAAGGCCAAGTGTGTAGGGAGATAATTATGTGCCTTTCAAGCCCTTGTTGGGTTAATAAGTTTTAAGATACTCGTTTGTCTGTGATGGCTGAGAAAACAAGGGATGGGAGTGGGGAAGGAATACTTGCAAGCAGAGAGCGCAGCATACAGTCAGGCGAACATTTGTGGAGGTATACAATGTTATGACGCTGTTTATCCATTCTAGTTGAAGAAAAATTAAACTGTGTTTCTGGAGACCAAGTTGTGAAGATCTATCTGCTATAGAACATTTTGTGACTGGAAAACAAACAAACAAACTTTGAGTTGTACTGGAGAATAACCAAGAGGCAATTTAAGACCTCTTGTAAGAGTCACATCTATGGAAAAGCATCCATAGTGGAATCTTTTTTTTTTCTTAATTAAAGATCATTTTATTGGGAGCTCTTACAGTTTACAACAATTCATACATCAATTATATGAAACATTTGCATATATGTTGTCATCATTATTTTCTAAACATTTACTTTCTATTGAGCACTTGATATCAGCTTCTCTTTATTCCCTCCCCCCACCCTGGTGACCTCTTGATAAGTGATTAATTATTATTATTTTTACATCTTACACTGACTGCTATCTCCCTTTCACCACAGTTTCTGTTGTTCATATCCCTGTGTGTGGGGGGGTGAGGTGGGGGTGGCCTAGTGGGGGTGAGGGTAGTTATGTGTCAGTGGTTGCAGTCAGCTCCCCTTTCCTTCCCACCTCTCCCAGCCTTCCCCCTACACTCTTGGTATCGCTACTTCCATTCCTGTTCTTGAACAGTGCAGTCTTGAAAATGATGTGGTAGAAAGACAGAGCTAGAACAATGTTTATGGATATGGTATAGTGATATACTATTACATTAAAAAATAACTTTCAAAGAAAAATATGCAGTATAGCCCTAGTTATGCTTTTTTATTTTAAATCATTTTATTGGGGGCTTGTTGAGCTTTTATAATTATGCTCTTTTAAAACACTTCTAAAAACAGGCATAAAAATGCACAGTTATATGGTAAAATGCTAATAGTTAATTCCAAATATAGACTATAACTTTTTTTAAGACTATAACTTTTATTTACTTATTTTTGTAATTACTTCTATTTTCTAATGTTTCAAGTGAAAAGTATGTATTGCTGGGAAAGTTGTTTAAATTACAGAAAATCTGTCTTGGGCTGGGGACTTACCACTCTTTTGTTGTCTAGAGGAAAAAGGGTTAAAGGGATGGAGGGGATTGTGGTTTCCTATTTTACTCATTTACCAAGCCTTCGTTTGGGGAACTCACACACCTCCAGGGCAAACAAGACGATTTCTTCACATCTAAAAACAGGGAATCTATCATTTCGAAGTGGTATATATTTATTGCTATTATTTTTTACTACAAAAAATATTATACAGATTATAATGCCAGCAGAGTGCCTGATATAACAGATCATTAACACATTTCCAGTCTATAGAAAAGGCAATGATTGCAGTTTGAAGCATCTTTTAGAAAGAACCAAACATTTGTATTACCAAAAATTTAAACTAAGGATAATGAGCTAACTTTTAAATAAAACACTATACTCATTATTATGAGCACTTAAAAATACACAGCTGGAATAATTAGCAACAAAATGGACTCAACAGTTAGAACTAGTAGAGTAAATATTGCCGTCACGTAGCTATGGTTTGGGAGGTGAATACATTCAAAAGCATGGGCAAATATCACGTTCAATACATAGCTAAAAGAGGAAATGTTTATATCGGATAGGGAACATTTATAGAAACTAGGAGACATTTATATAAGATAGGAAGATAAAAAAGGGACCCTTATATAGGACAGAATGGTAAACATTTAGATAGTTATAACAGAGGTGATATTCTTAGGTGCCATCAAGTAGGGGACCCTGTACACAACAGCAGGAAACACAGCACGGTACGACACCATTCTCACCATTGTTCACATGCCTGAGCCCACTGCTGCAGCTCCGGTGTCAAACCAGCTCACTGTGGGCTTTTCTCTCCTTTGCTGCCCCTCCACTTTCCCAAACATGACGTCCTTTTCAGGGACTGGTTTCTTCTGACAACATACCCAAACTATGTCTGATGAAATCTTGCCATCCCTGCCTCCACGGAGCATCTAGCCATACTGCTTCCAAGGCAGATCTATGTGTCCTTTTTACAGTCGGTACTTAGAATATTTAATATTCAATATTTAAAACCTTAGGTAGCTCAAGGCATTTTGGAATTCTAAATTCACCTAATCCTCACTTACATATGACCTCGTTATCTGACATGCTATGTTTTAGGCAACAGTAAAAAAAAAAAAATCTGCTACCCACCTATTGTGTGCATTAGCAAGGCAGAGGGATTGGTAGCAACAGCTACAGTGTCCCTTCCCTTCAGGAGAGTCTCCAGGCAGCCTCCTGGAGCTGGTCCCAGTAACCCAACGTTCTCTTGCCAGTGAGGTGCCTTGTCCAGGTGAAGTGTTGGGCCAGCCTCCTTGGTGGGCACAGTTTTGAGGCAGACCAGCAATCGGCACAGAGCCAGTGGGTGCTTGTTCTGGGTCTCTAGTTTCTGTGTAGCCTGAGAGACCCTGTAGCTCAAAGTTGCTATGATGTTGGGAGGCAAGATAAAAAGGAGTAGCAGACAAAGTGTTCCTTAGAAATGTGTGAGTTTAGTGACATCTGAAAATGAGCAAAACTGAGCCTGAAGCCTCAACGTCCACAGGACTAGATACTCAGTTAGGCTCCTAGCACCCTTGCATGAAGTCTAGAACCTAAACCACTTGCCAGTCCCATAGGAGAGGGTGCAGTGGCTGAGCCGTGGGGCCTTGGTCACACAGTTGGCCTTATCTAGCTTTGTCTCCTCTAAGCCTCATTTTCTGAGAAATAACCCATCACGGGATTTATCAAAGTGAGAAGCACATAGTTATTCTTTCCAGGGCATTTTCTTGGGGGGAAAAAAAGGTAGGGGGAGGGATTGTCTGAAAATAGAAAACAACAACAAAACTCCATTTTCCCAAAAGGCAGATTTCCACATAACGACTTGGCCTTTGTAATCCAATCATATTGATAAGTGAAGAGTGAGTGTACTCTCTCTGTAGTATTACTAATAAACAATAATGCTAAATATTCTACTTTGCTGAGATTGATTGAAGTCATTCAATGCAAGCTTCCTCAAGTATTCTCCATTCCACTTTAGAATTTTTCTCTGCACTCAATCATCTTCATCCATCTTTTTTTTTTCAGATTAACCAATTCACCTAACAATAAAAACAACAGTGGTCTCTAATTCTGTATTTTGCTGCCTTCCCATTTCTTACCTAGTTGTCATTCAATAATTCAGAAATGATTAGAAAAATAGATTAAAAGGGAGATACCAGATATTCAAGCAAGGCTCAGAAGGGGTCGTGGAACAAAGGATGTCATTGCTGATGTTAGATGGATCCTAGTTGAAAGCAGAGAATAGCATAGAGATATGTACCTGTGCTTTATTGACTTAAAAAAAGGTATTAGGGGAAAAAAAAGGTATTAAGCTTTGTAGATTACAATATATATATATATATATATATATATATATATGGATAGCACTGTAAAGAATGGGAATTCTAGCATAAAAAGTACCAATGTCCGTAAATAAAAAAAAAATTAAATGTATATTAAAAAAAAGAATGGGAATTCTAAGGACTTACTTGTGCTTATGCAGAATTTGTACAGAGATCAAGAGGCAGTTAGTTGTTGGAATAGATCAAGGGGATCCGGCATGGTTTAAAGTTCGGAAATGTGTGATCGAGGTTGTATCGTTTCAACACATTTATTCAACCTGTATGCTGTGCAAATAAACTAAGAAGTCGGAGAAGACTGTGCTATCAAGAATGAAGCTTCATCAACAACCTGTGTGCTATTCAGATAACACTATCTTGCTTGCTGAAAGTAAATGAGGTTTGAAGCTTGTACTGATGAAGATCATAGACTATAGCTTCAGTATGAATGCTTCCACAAAAGAAAACAAAAATCCCTGTAATTGGGTCAACAGACAACATAATGATAAGTGCAGAAGTCTTAAGTTGTCAAGGCTTGCATATACCCTGTATCTACAACAAACTTCAAGTAACAGTCAAGAAATCAAGTGATGGATTGTACTGGACAAATCTGCTACAAAACATCTTTTTAAAGTATTAAAGGGCAAAGATGCCACTTTGAGGACTATGGTGTGCCTGACCTTAACCATGGCATTTTCAACCACCGTCTATAAATGTGAAAGATGCACAATGAATAAAGAAGACTGAAGGACAATTGATGCCTCTGAACTATCGTGTTGGTGAAACATATTAAATATACTGTAGAGGGGCTGAGCCCCGGTGGCGTAGTGGCTGTGCGCGGGACTGTGGCCCACTGGGATGGAGGTTCGATTCCAGCAGTGGGGCTGGGCCTCCTACTCCCACCACCGGAGAGCAGTGATGCCCCCCCAATAAACAAACAAACAAACAAACAAACAAATAAATAAATATACTGTAGAGTACCAGAACACCAAAGAAATCTGTCTTTGAAGTCTAAGAAGTAAGGATGGCGAGCGAGTGCTTTGTACATGCCATCAGGTCAGCGTAAAAGAGGAAGATCTGTAAGGACACAGTGCCCACAACAATGGCTTCAAACATAAAATGATTGCGACGAAGTCATCCAACTGAGCAGTGTTTTGTTTCTTTATACATAGTGTTACTATGACCCAGAACCAGCTCAACAACGAGTCAGTTAAACCAGGCAAATGAATTCTTTCTTCAGGTCACTTACTACAACCTCCTAATCCCTAAGTCCAATAGAATTCTTCTCAGGTCAGGTCCTTCCATAACCTGTCTGAAAGATCTCACAAGGCCTTTTTTGTCACCTACTGTGTGGGGTATTGTCTTCTACAAAGAGTTCCTCATCTTCTTTCTCTCACGTCTTAACTTAAGGTTTGTGCTGGGCCTCTTTCCTTCTCTGCATTTC
The DNA here is from genome assembly GCA_004026705.1 of Nesogale talazaci. NCBI lineage: Eukaryota > Metazoa > Chordata > Mammalia > Afrosoricida > Tenrecidae > Nesogale > Nesogale talazaci. Next base: position 34,009 of record PVJH01008465.1, on the reverse strand, counting down.
TTTTATTTATCTGATCCACTCCTTGTTTTCAACTCTCTCTCCCAAGCTGCTAATGCCCTCAATAAATCTTTCACAAGCTGCTTTTCTTCCTTCCCACTAAGCTTGTCCTACTTCCACACCTCATTATCAGTCCAGTTCTCAACTCTCCATCTCTTTCTACCTTTAAGTCATTATCCAAACTGTTGATGGTCTAATCTTTTAAAGGCTGTTATCCTATCGATCTCTGCATTCAAACACCTCAAAGAACTTCTTAGGATGTTCTGTCCAAAGTTCAAATCTCACAATATGATTCTAGGGCCTTTGAGCTAAACCAAACTACTTGCCACTATCCCTAAATATCCTACATTTTGTTCACAATGTCTGAAGCTTAAAAAAAAAAAAAACACGAGTTCTTTCTCACCACCACCTGTTGAGAATCTACTCAGCATGCGAGATTCAACTCAAATCTTAACTCCAATTTACTCCTGTCTCTTTAGCAACGCCTTCCTTTGTAAATAGAAATAATGGCATCACTTCTTAATAGCTTATTTCCATTTTGCCTTCCTTTAAGGGGCATGATTATTTCTTTTTTTCTTTTTTTTTTAGGCATCACTGCCCTCAGGTGGTGGGAGTAGGAGGCCCAGCCTTTTGCTCCTGGGAGCTGGAATTGAACCTCCATCCCAGTGGGCCGCAGTCCCGTGCACAACCACTACGCCACCGGGGCTCAGCCGGCATGATTATTTCTTAATTCCATCAATTAAATATAATTCATGGTAAGAATTTCACTTGCTTGTTCACCATAGTGCCTTGGGAGGGAAGGCAGTGTTGAACTCAGATTAGTCATTTAGAAATATTAAAGATTACTTGCCCAAGATCTGGATTGAAGTTTGCCTTTGCTTTATTTCTGAAGAAAATCTCTGGGGAACAAATTATCTCAACAAATAAAATTGTGCATGTCTGTGTATGCATGTGTGTGTGTTATTGAATACGTTTAAAAAATACTTCACAGAATTTTCATTTTAATTATTTTACAAACATAATTATGAACAATCCCAGTCCTAGGTGGAAGGGGGTTGATTCTCTTAACTCAGGAGAGTTAAACATATATTGATACCAAGACGTGCACAAATACTCATAGCACCTTATTTTTTTGTTTGTTTGTTTTTTGGGGGGGCATCACTGCTCTCTGGTGGTGGGAGTAGGAGGCCCAGCCCCACTGCTGGAATTGAACCTCTGTCCCAGTGGGCCGCAGTCCCGCGCACAACCACTACGCCACCGGGGCTCAGCCCAGTACCTTTATTTTATGACGAGCTGAAAACCAGAAACAATGCACACATCCATTAAATGGTAAGTGGATAAATAAAAATATCCATGAAATACCTATACAGTGGAACATGAGTCTGCCATAAAATAGGAATGAAATACTACAACATAGATCACCCTTGAAACCAGTATGCAACATAAAGAAACCAGTCCATAAAGGTTTCAAATTCTATAATCCCATTTATAGGAGATACTCAGAATGGGGAAACCCACAGAGACAGTAAGTTCGTAGCTGCCAGAAGGGTGAAGGAGGAGGGAATGGGGGAGAAACTGCTAGTGGGTATAGGGCATTTTTCTTTTTAGGTTAATGGCAATTTCCTAGGATTAGAATGCCCTGGTTGCACAACATTGTGAATATACTAAAAACCACTGGATTATACACTTCAAAATGGTGACTTTTATGCTAACTTTATCTCAGTAGAAAGAGTAATTAGGAATGTGATCTCCTAAATAATTCTATTTGGCCTTGTGGTATGAAAGAAAATAGCTGTGACCTTTGCATCGGCAAATCACGGTTTAAGTCAATTCCGTCACTTGCCAGCTGTGTGATCTTTAGGATGTCGCTGTTCAGCTTTTCTGAGCGGAACAGCCTCATACGTAAAATGAGAATGGGGCTGCTAGACAAAGTTGCTGTGAGACTCACAGTGTGAAATCATTATGTACACTCGGACATCCTCGACAAATGGAGAGCTTTATTATTTTATAGACTTAAGAGCGATTTTTCAAAAAAAAAATCTAAGTTACATTAAATACTGCATAATTTCAACTTTCTACTCATGGTTTCAGATCTAACCAATCTGTCTATATGAATGGCACCTTGGCTCGGAACTGTACTTGCCTCGAGGCATCAGTAGACCAGTATTTTGTAGTTAGTGAAGTCTAATCTCTAAGGTGAGAGGCAGCATGGTGGGACAGTTATGACAAAGGCGTAGGACTGAGTGTAAGTCCAGGTTCTGCTCTTCGACCTCAGGCAAATAGCATTGCTAAACAGCAATGTAGCTCCTGGTAAAGTAGGGGGGACGTGCCTATGCATACTAGAAGTTAGAAGATCCACTGAGGTATGCACTCTACAAAGCAAGTATTCACAATGTCTGGTACCTAGAAAGCACTCACTGCCATCAAGCGAATTTTAACTCATAAAGACCCTGGAGCATCAGGCCAAGGTAGAATTTACTTGTGAGTTTTGGAGGCCACGGATCTTTATTGGAATAGAAAGCCTCATCTTTCTCGTGGGGTGCAGTTGCTGGTTTCCAATCACTGACCTTGGGGTTAGAGACCCAATGTATAACCTACTATGGCACCAGGGTTCCTGACCAGAAAAGATCTGTGTTTGTACCCATTCCAAAGAAAAGTAACCCAGCAGGATGCTCAAGCTATAGAACAGTATCAGTGGTATCACATGTGAGTGAAATTTTGCTGAACATTGCCAATAACAGGTGCAACAGTACATTTATAGGGAGCTGTCAGAAATTCAGGCTGGATTCAGAAGTGAATGTGAAACAAGAGATATCACTGCTGGATTGGCAAATCTTGGCTGAAAACAAAGAATACTGGAAAGATGTTTACTTGTATGTGTGTGCTTAAATAAATTATTGCATTCAGGACTCTTACAACAATCCATACATCAATTGTATCAGGTACATATGTTGCCAACATCATTTTCAAAACATTTTCTTTCTACTTGAGCACTTGGTATCAGCTCCTCTTTTTTCCCTCCCTCTCCCACCCTCATACTCTCATGACCCCTGGATAAATTATAAATTATTATTATTTTCATATCTTAACCGTCCACTATCTCCCCTCATCCATGCTTCTGATTTTCATCCCTCTCGGGAAGGGGAGTTGTTATACATTGATCATTGCGTGGCCCTCCATTTACTTGTGCACTGTTGGCTATGCCAAGTCATTCGACTGTGTGGATCATAACAAAGTATGGATAGCCTTGAGAAGAACAGGAATTCCAGATGACTTTCTTGTGCTTATGCAGAACCTGCACGTAGATCAAGAGGCAGTTGTAAGAAGAGAAAAGGGTATATTACATGGTTTAGAATCAAGAAAGATGTGTGTCAGGGTTGTAGCCTCTCAACATACTTATTGTGGTAGTTACATAATCTGGTCAATTTGAGACTATTAAGAGTGAAAGGGTGGCGTATAGCCTGTCAATAAGATTGCAGCTTCATGACCACATTTGGAGGCGCCATGGAGATAATTAGCTCACTGGAGGCCAGACACACACACTCTCCCTGTGAGATATTCCTGTTGACAAGCCACATGGAGCCAAGTTGATGGAGGCAGAGCGCTGGAGCTGGAGGAGCCACGTGGAGACCCACGCCAGTGCTGAGATGCTTCCACCACCACTGGATCCACAAGATTTTCCACCCTGGCATTTTGTCATTACATGTGTTGCGTGAGTCTGAAGAGGAATTTAGAGACTAACAGCTGACTCTGGGCTAATATAGAACTCACGGACTTGATCTGGAGTGGGCTGGGATATTTTCTCAATATACAATTGCTCTTTTCTATAAAGCTCTTTCTTTCTAATCATTTTGTTGTTGTTGTTGTTGTTGTTGTTGGGTTTTTTTGTGGGGGGGGCATCACTGCTCTCCGGCGGTGGGAGTAGGAGGCCCAGCCCCACTGCTGGAATTGAACCTCCGTCCCAGTGGGCCGCAGTCCCGCGCACAACCACTACGCCACCGGGGCTCAGCCCCCATCTTCCTAATCATTTTATTGGGGGTTTTTACAGTTCTTATCACAATCCGTCCATCCAGTATGTCAAGTGCATTTATACATGTGTTGTAATCATCATTTTCAAAACATTTTCTTTCTACTTGAGCCCTTGGTACCAGCTCATTCCACTTTTCTATTTGTTCTTCCTTCTGGGAGGGGATTATATATCAAGCGCTGTGATCAGTTCCCCCTTTCTCCACCCACCTTCCCCTCCCCCTCCTGGTATTGGTAGTGCTACCCTGATTATTAGTCCTGAGGGTTTTATCTGTCCTGGATTCCCTGTCTTGGGAGTACAGCTCTTTATTGTACACATATGAGTGCCTATGAATTTGTTTCTCTAGCAACCCAGACTAACAGACTTATTCAATCTGTATATTCAGCAAATCATCAGAGAAGGTGGGTTTTATGAAGAAGAATGAGGCATCAGTTTCGGAGGAAGACTTATTCACAATCTGAGATATGCAGATGATAAAACCTTGCTTACCGAACATGAAGTGGAATTGAAGCACTTGCTGATGAAGATCCAGGATTGCAGCCTTCTGTATGGATTTCAACTTCATGTAAAGAAAACCCAAATCCTCACAACTGAACTAATAGGGAACAGCATGGTAAATGGAAACAAGATCGAAGCTGTCAAGGATTTCAATTAAGTAAATCTATTGTACAAGACCTCTTTAAAGTGGTGAAGAATGGGAGGATATCATTTTGAGGACTAAGGTGCATCTGACTCAAACCATGGAATTGTCAATCACCTCAGGTATGTGTGTGTGTATACATATATATATGTATATATGTGTATATATACCCATATATATGAAAGCTGGACCCTGAATAAGGAAGGCTGGGAAGAATCGATGTGTATGAATTATGGTTCTGGTGCAGCATAGTGAAAGCAGCACAGACTGCCAAAAGAACAAACTAATCTGTCTTGGAAAAAATATAAACAATGCTCCTGGAAGGCAGGATGGGGAAACTTCATCTCACGTGCTTTGGACATGGCTCCTGAAGAAGCTACCATGCTTGGCAAAGTAGCGGTTGAGGGAGAAAAAGAGAAGACCCTCCATGAGATGGACTAACACGGTGGCTGCGACAACGGGCTCAAACATGATATAATTCAGATGACGGAGCCACAGTGTTTCATTATGACAGACATAGGGCCTCGAAGAGTCTGATCTGACTCCATGACCCTTAAAAGCAACATTTTTTTACATATAAAACATGCATTTAAGCGCTGAGCCCCGGTGGCGTAGTGGTTGAGCGCGGGACTGTGGCCCACTGACTTGGCGGTTCAAATCCAGCAGCAGCTCTCCAGGCCCAAGGCTGGGCCTCCTACTCCCACCAGAGGGCAGTGATGGCCCCCCCCCCCAATAAATATGCATTTAAAATTTTTTCATCAAAAATGATGATGGCAACAAATGTATAAATGTGCTTGACACAAATGAACGAATGTATGGACTGTGATAAGAGATGTAAGAACCCCCAATAAAAGTATTTAGTTAAAAAAGAATACAGCAAGAATTCAAAAACATTAAAAATGTTTTCTTTTCATTTGGATCACAGATAGGCTTCACAATGGAGCCCCAGTGGCAATACTGGGTTACATGTTGGGCTTCTGACAGCAAGGTAAGCCGTTTGAATCTACCAGCAGCTCCTCTGGAGAGAGATGAGGCAGTGGGCTCCTAGGAAGTTTTACATCCTGCAAAACCCCAGGGAGAAGTTATGCTCCGCTGTATAGGGTCGATTGGCTCGTACTGGGTATATGCTTAATGGAATGCAGTTGATATAGTGGTTTCAGCAAGGAGCTCAAACATAGCAGTAGTTTCAAGGATGGTGCCAGCGCAGGAAGCGTCTCCTTTCATTGTGTACGAGGTGACTACGGGGCAGAACTGACTTTGTGACATTTAACACTAACAGTGTGGTCTTGGACATCAATTTGAAGGAAGGCACAGATTATTTCCAAAGGCTGAGAATTAAAGCTAACGCGTACTCTTTTTTTAAACCTGTGTTTTTATGTTTAGGCTTCTGTGTATATATTTTGTATTCCCTAATAATTCATTAAAGAGCCCGGAGAGCAGAACAGTTAAGTGCTTAGCAGCCAGCGATTCTAACTTACCCAGGCCTCTCCAGGAGAAAAAAACCTATCAACCAGTTCCTATAAAAATGAAACCTAAGAAATTATGGGACAGTTTTACACTGTCATGTGGCACCCTGCAGTCAGTTGGGATCAACTTCGCTCACAAGAACGTTTTTTGGCCGGTGGAGATTATGTGCAGTTGTGAACTGGAGTTGACTGGATGGCAGCGGGTGGGATCCCTTCCACTCACACAGTAGGCACTTTAAGTAGCTTAAAGAAGGGGATGAATACATTTCTTAATTATGTAAAATTTATTGCTTCTATTTGATCTATAGAAAAATTCAGGGTGGATTACAGTTAGGGTGGAAAGTAGATAGTATCAAAACTAAACCTTTCCAAATGTACCAGTTTATTTCATATTAAGGTAGAAAGCAATCAAAATGAAAATACTTATATGATCATAAAGCTATGTGCATGCATGTACCTTATGTATACATGTGTACATACATACACATATGTGTGTTATATAGTCTGTGTTAACTGGGATAGAAATCAGGAATAATAATTTTCATTGTCGTGCAATTATCCTCCCGTTTTGTTATCTGATTAAAGGGCAGTTTCCTTGAAGATTTGGGATTTCAACATTTGTGAGTATGTATGATACATATGAGAAGCTTAGGGGAAAATGAAATTAACAGATAATGAAATTGTCCCACAAACATTTGAATCTCCTTATAAAGATGCTCTGGCCTAAGTCTCTCTCTTTGTCCTACATTCAACATGTCATCCGATTCCCAGTTCTTACAATATGAGTCGGCAGTCTGAAAGGCAGATTTGGAGATTTCCCAGCTCCTTTTCCCACTTTCTTCATCTTCTATCTCGTCCCATCACTCTATATAATTCACTGGTTTTAGTCCTGTGGGGAACCCAGTCCAAGGTATTTGGTACCAAGAATGGGGTGCTGCCCTATCAAATATCTTCAGAAAGGAAGCAGGTAATGGCTAGAGGCTACATGAGTTTTAAGGTGCCTAATAGTTTCTTTTTTTTTTTTTTTAGGGGAGGGGGGCATCACTGCTCTCCAGTGGTGGGAGTAGGAGGCCCAGCCCCACTGCTGGAATTGAACCTCCGTCCCAGTGGGCCGCAGTTCCGCGCACAACCACAACGCCACCGGGGCTCAGCCCAATAGTTTCACAAGAGAATATGGACAAATGAATATCACTGCTGATGTCAAATGGATATTGGTTCAAAGTAAAAAAACACCATAAAGATGTTTACTTATGTTTCATTGACTATGCAAAAGCTATTGACTGTGTAGACCATAATAAACCTTGATAATAATAACCTTAATAACTTCATGGATAACCTTGAGAAGAATGGGAAATTCAGAACTTGTACATGGGACTGAGCCCTGGTGGCATAGTGGTTGTGTGCGGGAATGCAGCCCACTGGGTTGGCGGTTCAAATTCAGGAGCAAGGCTGGGCCTCTTACTCCCACCAGAGGGCAGTGATTGCCCCCCCCCCGAAAAAAAAGAACTTGTACATGGATCAAGAGGCTGTCATGCAAAGAGAACAAGGAAATACTGCATGGTCTAAAATCAGGAAACGTATGCATCACGGTTATATCCTCTCATCATATTTCTTCAAACTATATACTAAACAAATCATCAGAGAAGCTGGATTATATGAAGACGTGTGTGGCACCAGGTTTGGAGGAAGTCTTACTAACAACGTGCAGTAGCAGAAACAAAACCTTGCTTACTGCAAGTGAGGAGGAATTAAAGCACTTGCTGACGATCAAGGATTATAACCTTCAGTAGATTACAACTTAAGATAAGGAAGGCCAAAATCTTCACAATTGGACCAATAGGTAATAAATAGCATGATAAATGGAGAAAAGGCTGAAGTTATCAAGGATTTTGTCTTACTTGGAGTCACAAACAATCCTTGTGGAATCAGTAAGCAAGAAAGTAAAAGATGTATGACATTAGGTAAATTTGGTGCACAAGTCCTCTTTTGAGTAGTGGAGAACAAGGTTGTTTCGTTGAGGACTAAAGGATGCCTGGCCCAAGTCATGCTATTCTCCATTGTACCATACACATGCTAAAGTTGGACATTGGATAAGGAAGACTAGGTGCATATTTTTTGTGGTGCAGAAGAACATTGAAAGTACCAGGACCTGCAGAGATTCATAGAGAAAAATCTCTTCTTACAGAATGTAGGTCACCTTCACTAAAAAGCTGTTAACAATTACGGATGGTAGGTAATGTGCTTCTGGTGAAGTCTGAAATGATGAACATGTGATTGGAAAATGAAAAAAGGGTGATACACAGAACGCCCCTTAGAGAAAAAAGATTGAGCCTTTGTCTCATATACTTCACACATGTTATCAAGAGGGGACTAGTCCCTGGCGGGCACATTATACTTTGCAAAGTTGAGAGTCAGCAAAAAAAAAAAAAAATGGAGAAAGACCTTCAAAGAGATGCATTGGGACAGTGGCTGCAAAATTGGGCTCAGACAGAGGGACGAGTGTGAGGCTCGTGGAGCAGATAGTAATTGTGCTCTGTTGTACACAGGATCACATACAGTAGGTCTGAGGAGGAACAGACTTAAGGGCACCTAACAATAGCCACATACCTGTGGTTATAATCCCATTATGGAAATGAGTTGTCTTTGTTATGGGAATGAGGGATTAGTGTAGGGTGTACCTTGAGTCAATTTCTTTTGCGATATTAAAGAGATTAAGCGCAAACTAGCAAGTAATGATGAGGTTAGAGAGGGGCCAAGTCACATGAAGATCACCCAGAAACAGAAATATAAGAGGCAAGGCGCGTTCTCTTAAAACTGACACTGAAAAAAAGCCTTCTCCTAGAGCCAACACCCTGAACTTGGACTTCTAGCTCCCTAAACTTTGAGAAGATAAATTTCTCTGCGTTACACACCTGTTATAGCAGCATTATTATTGAATACGAGATGTCTATATAAGCATGCACACCACTTCAAATCAAATAGGTATGTTCAGCATTAAGCTAGGAGCTAGGCACAATTTAATTATAAAATGTGGTCCTTATATTTAAAAAGCTTATATAATTAGTCAAGGTAGATCAGTGAATGACACAGGAAACATTTTATTCCTTTGTTTGCTACATTACACATTACCTGGGGGTTTGCGGCAAGAAAGTCGGAAAATCTCTGTAGAGATTTACACAAGGTGTGGAAGGAAAGGTAAAACCTGAGCAGGGAGAGAGGAGGGAAGAAGGCATCTGGGGTGAAATCACTCAAACCATCCATCTCAAAATGGAATGAGTCTAGTATGGTAAAGAGACAGAATGACATCATTAAAGCAGAAAGTATGGGCTAATGAACATGGGGAATGAAGCTGGATAGGTAGTGAAGGGATAGACTCGAAAGCGAATTGACAGCCAGTCAGAAAATGAATGAGGTGGAAAATAGGAGTGACTTTCTGGAAGCAGCGTTTAAAGATTAATCAGGATGAGTTGGAAAGAAGAGAGACTCCAAAAGGAAGGAAGGAAGCTGTGGTAATCCAGGAATGAGAGGATAAGGTCTGACTGGTCTATTAGGAATCCCCGGGGGAATGCAAATGGTTGAAGGGTTAGACAGGCCGTTAAGCAAAGGCTGGAGGTTTAAGCAAACCCACAGGCAGCTTGAGAGAAAGGCCTGGTAATCTGTTCCAAAAATCAGTCGCTGGAAATCATGATGGAGCTCAGTTCTATTCTGACACATGTGGAGTCACGGTGAAGGGACACTGACACTATAGCAATATAGCAACTAGCTGGTTTTGTTTTTAGGGTCAGTGGGCTGAAATGCCGTGTATTTTTGCATGCATTTCCTGGGCTTTCGGTCTGTTCGATTAAGACATAGCAGACATAAGGAAGAGACATACTACTAAACTGGGGTCTGGGTACTCGGAAGAGGTGTTGGACTATAATTTTAAACACTAGAAATAAATTTACAAATGCTAAATGTTTTTCAAGTTCCTTATTGGTAGTTTCGTTATTTTGCTTATTTACTGTAGGTGCTCCAAACTGCAGTGCTAACACAGTCCCAAGAAAATGCTCTCACGGCAGAAGTAATTTTAATATTTTTCAATACATGGACATAGTTAACTGCTCCATATGAACTCCTAAAGACCCAGAGGATAAAAATTTAAAAGGTTTTCTTTACATTCAAATGTATGTATTTATTACCGATGACACAAATTTTAGCGGAGACAAAGTTCTAATTGAATCTGATAGTGACTCACTCAGAAGAAAATACGCACATACAACTGAGAAAATTTCGTTAAAAATTTAAGACTTTTCATTGTTGCTTCCCTGAGTCACTCATTCACCAACATCGAGTCAGTTCTGACTCACGGCAATCCTGAGACTGAGTACAACGGGCCTTGTGGGTTCTGAGCCTGTACGTCTTTAGGGGAATAGCAAACCTCATCTTCCTCCCATGGTGCAGTTGATGTTTTTGAACTGCTGACCTTACAATTAGCAACCCCACATGTAACCCAGTGGGAGGAAATTGTTTAAAGTGAAAAGCAAAAAGAAAACTGTTACTGAAGCTAAAATTTGTCAGCTTACCTAATGGTTTGGGAGAAGAATTATTTACCACCTTCTCTCCTCTTCTTTCGCCCTTCCCTTAGGCTGGGTAGTATGTGATGTGCTAAGAGATGTGGCGTGAGTAAGATGAGCAGACTGAGTTTATGTGTTCCATTGGTAAATACTTTGTTCATCATAGCACTAATTCGAACACTATTTTCTAGACATGGTTTTATTTAGTTTTATCTCTTTTTCCCATGAGCAGTTTTTGATGGAGCTTTGGATAGGAATTAAAATGTCCCACAATAATAAAAGGCACTGTACATCCTCTAACTTACTGACTCCTTTTCAATGTGCGGCCACACTTGTGCTTTTCATACAGCATCTCATTTTATCATCACAGCCATCTGGGTTGGCGGGGAGTGGGGAGTTCCAGAAGGATGCCCATTCTACAGATTAAAAGACTTAGTGCTGGTTACAGGACTTGTACAAGGCCAGTTAGTAAGTGGTAGGCATGTTCACCTGACATGTTCTGGTTAATCTTGACATTACACTGCCAGCCTCAAATATAGGTGACCAAAACCAAAACTAAGACAGAAGGAAGCTGGCTAGGCTACTCAGGGCGTAAAAGAGCTGAGTGGGGGCAGTTTCAGCTGTGTTTACTTGATACAAGTGGGCAGATTCTCTGACTCACTTCTAACCTTTCCAAGTACTGCAGGCACTTCATTCGGTTTCAGGAGAGCTCCAGGAGTGCTATGAACCGGGAGTAACACCGTGCATTCTTTTAGCAGGTCAATTTAATATATACTTTTGTTAGATGGTATTGACTGGCTCTCAGGATCTTCTTAGTTTGGTTACATTAAAAAAAAAAAAAGACTACTTAGAACAGCCAAGCTAACACTAACTAGGTTGATTGGTGACATCAGATGTGAGTTTGACTTTATCATTTTAAAAAGCAAATACACATGCATGTTGACTTAAATAACCTAGACAATCCTTACCACTGACCCTGAGACAGAAACAAATCTTTTTTTTCTTTTTAATCATATAGCATCTATGTACAGATTCCTGTCCCCAATTTTGTAAACAAAATTTATAACTTTATTTTGTTCAATAAATCATTGTATTGGGAGCTTTTATAGTTCTTATAACAATCCATATATCAGTTGTATCAAGCGCACTTGTACATATGCTGCCATCATCCTTTTCAAAACATTTTCTTTTTATGTGAACCATTGATATCAGCTTCCCTTTTTTCCCTTCCTCCTCCACCCACGCCCTGAGCCTTTGATAAATTATAAATCATTATTATTTTCATATCTTATACTGTCTGCTGTCTCCCTTTACCCAGTTTCTGTTGTTCATCACCTTGGTGTGTGTGTGTGTGTGTGTGTGTTATACATCAATCATTGTGATCGGTTCCCCCTTTCTCACCCCATCTTTTCCTTATCCACATGGTATAGATACTGCCATCATTGTTCTGAGGGATTTATCTGTTCTGGATTCCATGTGTTGAGAGCTCTTATCTGTACTCGTGTACATGTTCCGGTCTAGCTGGATTTGTAAGGTAGAACTGGAGTCATGGGGGTGGGGGAGTGGGGAGTGGGCGCATTAAAGAAATAGAGGAATGTTATATGTTTCGTTGGTACTATACTGCACCCTGGCTGGCTGGTCCTTTGTGATCCTTCTGTGAGGGGATGTTCCAAGGAACAAATGTTTATTTTTTTATTTTTTTGGGCATCACTGCTCTCCGGTGGTAGGAGTAGGAGGCCCAGCCCCACTGCTGGAATTGAACCTCCGTCCCAGTGGGCTGCAGTCCCGGGCACAACCACTACACCACCGGGGCTCAGCCCGGAACAAATTTTTTTTTTTTTTTTTAGGAATCACTGCCCTCAGGTGGTGGGAGTAGGAGGCCCAGCCTTTGCTCCTGGGAGCCGGAATTGAACCTCCATCCCAGTGGGCCGCAGTTCCGCGCACAACCACTACGCCACCGGGGCTCAGCCCGGAACAAATGTTTTAAGGATACTTCTGTGTACTGTAAAAAATAAGTCTCCCCTGTTATTCCCTCCTTACACACCTGAGCTGAGATGGCATTTCCCCCCATGATGCCTCCCTTAATGCTGCCACACTGAGAATCTCAATCTCAAACTGAACCAGAACAATTCGGGACTACAAACTTCTTCCCAAGATACGGTTGCTCTTATTAGAATTTTATATGAATTGTCTAAATGTGATGGTACATATTTATGGTTTATTTCTAATATCTTAGAGATAAATATTAGGAAATAGGGCAGCTGTATTTTTGATATCTGCTGCCACCGCCACCCTCTGCATCCCTTTTTCCCCCTAACGTGTAGCTTTCCATAAAGAGAACTTGTCTGTACTCCTTGCAGGTCACAAAACAAGGAATATGGCCACGGCAAATGAAAGAATATACGACTCAGCACATGGCAAATAATTCAGAACTTTAAAAGTGGTCACCTGTGCTATTTAACCAGCAAGTAGCTATTACTGGTCAAATAAATAAACACGAACACATTCACAGGGTGCAGTAGTAACTTCCACTTCTCCCTTCCACTAGTGGTGTTTTGGCAAGCAGCCATATAATCTGCAGTAATCTGCCACTGCTGAGAGCACCACCCACTTCCTCTGCACCACCCCCATCTGGGCAACTACTGGGATACTTCTGGCCGGTTAACATAAAATTCGGACATTACAAGTGACCTCTCTAGCTGGGGAAGGTCCAATTGACATGATTTGCATCTTTGCAAATCACATTCAGAAATCCTTAGGGGAAAAGTACATGAACACCACTAGCCCAAAGGCTGGTCCTTTGGAACCCAACCCAGAGGCACATCAGGAAACAGGCTGGTGAGGGTTGTGAAGGCCTTCAGAACCCTATGTTTTAAAGTAATATCATCTGTCCGCATAAACAACCACTATTTAATAAAGATGACATTTAGTATATATTTAAACTTTTTGTTTAAAAAGACTTTTCTAAAAAAAAATTTTTTTTTAAAGACTTTTCTGACAAGATGTTTATCTTTTACTTGCAGCTCAACATTTATCTGACTTACTCCTGAGGAAAATAAGAGCAAAAAGCTATCTTTGGGGCTGAGCCCTGGGGGCGTAGTGGTTGTGTGTGGGACTGCGGCCCACAGGGCTGATGGTTCAAATCCAGCAGCAGCTCTCCAGGAGCAAGGCTGAGCTTCCTACTCCCACCAGAGCAGTGATGCCACCAAAAAAAAAAAAAAGGTATTTTTGAAGGAAAAAAAAATCCCACAAACACTCATTTGTAGACTATTACATCAAAGATGGAACCAAAACAAAACAAACAAGTGCATGAATCAGGTAACTCATGAGGTTTGGACTCTCGGTTGGACCTTGGGCAAAAGCTACACAACACACACACATACACAACTTATAAATAGTTACATGAAATTCGACAAAGTTTAAATTACTCCTCTTACTAGGTACGTTTATGGGGAAGCCCTATTTATAGTAAAATATTAAAGATAAAGCAAAATGTCAGCTAAGCTGACTCGCGGATTTTTTTCAATGGCATGTTTTATATCTGTGACCCAACAGACTGAAGACTTCACATTTGTCCATTCAGCTGCAGCTATCACTAGGACTTCCCCAAAGACGGCCTTTTCTCAAGAGCTGCCTCATCCTCATTGACAATTTAACTTGGAAGCCCACCACCATGCTGTGGGCACCTTCATCCAAGGAAAGGAAGTTATTAGAAACAGCAAGTTTTAAAAGTGAGCTTTCAGAGAGCACTTCCTGGTCAGACAGCTATCGTCAACAACCTCTTAGAAAGCTTTACATTTCCACCTTTTGGAAAGAACATTCTAAATCCTTGCCCTTAATTTTCTCCCAGCCCTTACCCAAACTGAGAACTTGCTCAAAACAAACAAATCTAATGCGAAAATCGATCCATTTCTACCAATGACAGCAGTCACAGCATTATGGAAATATGAGCATTATGGAAATATGATCATTGATAACAGTGGTGGTAACTTAAGTTCTAATTTTTGGGGTTTTTTTACACTTATGCAGGCACACGCATGCACGCACCTGTGAGCTTCAAAGGATCATACAATTAGCAAGGAAAGTGAGAAACTCACTTAAGGAAGGAGAACTCACCCATTTCTTGACAAGGAGGAAGAAGCAAAGAACCACACGCATTTTAATCTCCACACTTTAAGGTAAATTCTCTTTTTAACGCATATAAATGTCTCCTTAAAACCTCCCAGAGAGCTTGTCGAATCGTCATAAGGAACTGGAGACGGGGGTGCTGCACGTTACTATCAGTATTGCAAGCTGAACTATTTCCTGTTACAACGCTCATTGGTTCTCACAGGTGCAAGTGCTTCTGGGTGTTCCCAGTGTACTCTTCCGTCAGTGAGGGTGCAATTGAAGGCACTTTAGGGCTGGCACACTCGATGCCAGCCACTACTAGGGCAGAACTACCTTGGGCTAATCCTGAGCAGACTCCCAAAGGAGGCTGATTGTGGATTGATGATTAACTCCTTCAAAAGGATGAGAGAAAACTGATTGCGACAGTTTTCCTAATTTTCCTAAGGTGCACTGTTAAGATGCCTGCATAACTGCACTCAACAAATCCTTATCTGTGGCCTCGGTCGCCCAAAGCACTATTGGAGGTACAGGGGACACAGCGATGACCAAAATGGCCCAAGTTCAATTACTGTCTAGAGGACATTTGAAAGATCTTCTAATCTATAGAGAAAGAAAACGTCCATGAAAACAGAGACTACCGAAATCTGAATGGGAATTTAGAGTCAAATGTAGAGCGATTAAAAAGCACAACCATGGAGGCCATGCCCTTAAATCTCACTTGTCTACCTAGACCCTAGCACTTGAACAGAGGAGCCCCGTGGGCACAGCAGTACGACGTCGACGCTGCATCGGGCCGTTCACTGTGAAGTCTGCAATGTGAGCGGCAGGGCCGCTCCTCAGGAGAAATGGGTGGCTTCTCTCCCCCAAGATGGGCAGCCTTGGAAACCCAGCGGGGCAGCTCTCCCCTGTGCCATGGGGATCCACTCCGTGACCAGGAGTGAACACATAAAAATAGGGTTCCTTAGGGTTTCAATATTTCGGTAACCAGGCCCATGTTGAAGTAAGGCAATGACATGTGTTTCAGCAGGGAAACACATGACTCTCACTGTGAGTCATCAGTGACTCAGGTCTTTTAATTCAGGCCGAAGACAAGTTTCAAACGCCATTACTTGGACATGCAGACCACTGATAGCAAGCCCAAATTAACATCAGAAACTTGATCTGACCCATTTTCTGGGCCAATATCAGTATCTAAGAAAAACAACTGAAATGTTTTTTACAGGCCTAATGCCCCAGATCCAGAACGGCTTTCCTTGTCTTCCTGGGGTTAGCCAAGTTTCCCATCGTGGTGTCAAGGTGAAGTCTTACCACTGATCTATCTATCACTCCTTTTAGTGGGAAATATTTGAGTTTTCCACCTTCCAGAAGTTTTGCCTCTCTCAGATTTTATAGTACTTTTAGTCTAACTCTAAAGTAAGGCCTTCACTAGCTCCTGTTACTTCTTCTTTCTTTCACTTATATTTTTATTTTTTCTTTTCTTTTACAACGAACGATCATTTCATGGTGTAAGGGAGCCTGAGGTGTAATCATCTTGGATGAACGGGGTGATTGTAGGAGTGATGTTTACTTACAGCCCATAAAACACAAAAATAGTCAACCAACAAAACCCCACAAAAATAGTAAATTCAAGACTGCTGAAAGAAAAATGTATAAGCTGGAGCGTACACTGTATAGATGCACTCTACGCTTTATTTTTGGTAACTAATAATGTTTTATTTAATATAAAGATTTTGCAAAAAAAACTTTAATACATCATTTTGTTGGGGGCTCGTACATCGCTTATCACAATCCATACATAAATATATTGTGCCAAGCACCTTCGTCTGCCTGCTCCTGTCACCATTCTCAAAACATTTGCTTTTCCACTCGTGCC
Source organism: Nesogale talazaci (assembly GCA_004026705.1). NCBI lineage: Eukaryota > Metazoa > Chordata > Mammalia > Afrosoricida > Tenrecidae > Nesogale > Nesogale talazaci. The sequence continues at coordinate 17,343 of PVJH01008465.1, read as the reverse complement.
CTTGGCATCAGCTTCTCCCATCTCGCACACTACTCTTTTCAACTCTGTTCTTGCTTAGGATTTTACTTCTTTGTGTTTACCAGAACCAAGTTTTCTTTCTGGCCAACAAATTGGAAGGATTTCCTTCTCCAGATTAACCGATTTTGTTACTTGACTAATAATTATTGACCATCACAAGGAATCAAACAAAAGTATTCTTCCCTTCCTACAACTTAAATTGGAGTGCAGGGATATAAATCTAGCAAATAAATGCAGTTTGGGGCGAGGTAGAAGGTGGTAAGTGCTATGTACGCAGAGGAATAGAATTAAGAAAGGGGAGGACAAGTTTGCTTGTTCACAGTTACAAACTGTTAACATTGTGAAGTAAAAAACTTGGCTTTAGAAAACCAGAGTAGTAAGTGCTTAAAGACTGCCTCTGTCTCACCAGCATCTTCTGTAGCAAATGGAGAATTTTTATTTGTTGCTAAACGCTGAAGAAATAAAATCAAATTTTGGAAGCTACTTGCAGTTAGAAACTCACTTTGTGATAAAGTCATCACCTAAGGAAACAAACACAAACATACAAAAAAATTCCAAATACTCAGAATCAAAGCCAGCGCTAGGGAATTTTATCCTGGCTCAAAATCAACAAAAAAGTTTCCCCACATGTGGATACACAGTTGCTAACAGTAACACCAAGCTTGTTAGCTCACCAACTGTAAGCACTGAAAATGAATTCTCCTCTTTAAGAATCACCCTGTGATTTTCACTGGCAGCACTAATGCCTTTAAATATACATTCTTATTGAACCTAAGATGAGCAACTTAATATGATCCAACAGATATTTACTGAGTGGATATAACTTGTAAGGCATATAACTGGATGCATAAGACAGGGTCCTATCAACAATGTGTAGACTGCTATCTGAGAAGGACAAGCCCGCTACTGTCATAGCAGAGGGAATGACAGTATAGAAAGAAACATACAAACCCAATTTTAGGTTCAGGAGGAAAAACATTGAAAGCCTCCTGAACAATGAGATAAGAGAGGTTGGAAAATGAACAGAAGGCATTGTTAGCGAACCAAATGGCAGGAATACAGACCTGAAGTGGACCAGCCTGGTTGGGACACAGGAGATTTGTAAGAAGGTTATGGGAAGATTAAAAAAACAACCAACTCTCGGGGCTGAGCCCCGATGGCGTAGTGGTTGTGCGTGGGACTGTGGCCCGCTGGGATGGAGCTTCAATTCCAGCAGCGGCTCCACAGGAGCAAAAGCTGGGCCTCCTACTCCCACCACTAGAGGGCAGTGATGCCAAAAAAAAAAAACCAACCCTCAAAACTCACTGCCATCAAGTCAATTCTGATTCATACCAACCTCTAGGCAGTGTACAGCTACCCTTTGAGTTTCTGAGATCAACTTAAAAAAATGTATTGGCATATATATCACATACCAATGTCATCATTCAGCCATATTAAGAAGAGTCGTGCAATCATCACCAAAATCAATTTCAGAACATTTTCTTTTCTTACTCATTGCTGTTAGTGCCCCATCCCCCCACCCCCAAGCCTCCCCTGCCATGCCCTAGGTAATTTCTCCCCTTCCCCAGCCCAACTCCACAACTTCTACTTGTATAATTCAATGTCACTGATTATACTCTTCATGCTGTACAGCACTATTGATATCCCTTTCCAAATTAGTCTGCCACCATTGACATAAACTCACTGTCCCCCGTAGGACAGCCCTTTCCCGTTCACCTGTGGTAACCATTGGCCAAATTTGATTTCTTCACATACACACACACATTGTGGTTTTCTTGATTTGGTATTCACATATCCTATACTTCCAAGGTTACATCTCTTTTGAAATGAGTTGTGCAATCACAATCGGTTCTAGTGCTCCGCCCCCATTCATTTGCTCTTCAAATCCCCTCACCCTTCCTATCTCTCCTACCCCTACTCTTACAGCCCCTATGAATCCTTGCATCAATTATTATCTCTGTGTGTCTACTCCTCCTGTGCTTTACCAACTCGAAAACCCAACAGGAACAATAAAAAAAACTCAAAATAAAGTGGTAAGGATAAAATAGTAATTATAAAGATAAAAATACAGATAATGAGTAAGAAGTAAAAGACCACCGTTGAAAGCCAGGGAAGAAATTTTTGTCATGGAACAAGTAAGAAATACTGGTACCTAGAACAGTGGTTGGCAAACTGCGGCTTGCAAGCCTTATGTGGCTCTTTCAGTATGAATGTGCAGCTCTGAAGTACCATTGAAAACATTTGAAGGTTATTATTTCAGATCACGGTGATTTCATTGTTTGGAAAAAAACATATTTAAGACTCTTGAGTGGTTTGAAAGTTGTGAGGAGGGACAGTATTGACTCTTTGGTCTCAAGAGTTTTCTGACCCCTGACCTAGAACAAATTCAGGTTGGGTCAAGAGGGAAGTCAACTGACCAAGTATAAAGTTTGATCCAGCATAATCAAAATTAGGGTGTGCGCCATCTGATAGTAAAGCTTTTTGAGACCCTTCCTTGTGGGTAGAGGGGATCTGCCAGCTGCTTTATCTGACTAGAATGCTACAGATGAGTTTTGGGCTCCCTCTGTCCCACATAGTCTTCTACAAATTGAGTGTTCAAATTTAAACTCTGATACTTTCCCCTTCATCATATCTGCAATTTGTTACTGTTATCTTTGGATCACACAAGTTGGTGTGCTTCTTCCAGGTGGAATTAGTAGAGTCCTCTCTTAGATGGCTGCTTATTTGAATATAAGCCTGTTAGATCCTAGGCACTATTCTGAGTGATAGCCAGACACCATCTGCTTTTTCCACCACACTTTGCTGAAGCACCCTTATCTTCAGTGATCATTTCATAAAGGTGAGTATCAAGCAGGGCCATGTTAACAGTACTAACTGCTCTTGAATTGGGAGTAGAATTAAGTGGGAGTCCAGAATTCATCTGCTTGCGCATGGTATATGCATATTTAGGTTTACTTAGGGAGTTGTAGTATAACAAATTCAAAACACCATGTATGTATGGATTGTGATAAGAGCTGTACGAGCCCCCAATAAAATGATTTAAAAAAAATCAAAACCCCATAAGACCAACTACACCAACCAACCAGCAAACACCAGAAAAGAAAGCAAAAAAACAAAACAAAACAAAACTAACTAAAGGCAGAAAAACAAAAAACCCATACAAACTCCAAAGTAAAACATTGCCAATCATCTCCCTGGGGTATAAGGCAATTCCATGTGAAAACATCATCAGTTTTTCCAATGACACTGTACTCCAGACACTGTCTGTATGAAGAGTCTAAGCGAGCACAGTTCTACCATGAGCTGAAACCCATGAGTTGTTTCCCTACATAGTTCAAACTCTTTATTTGATTGAGCACTGTGTGTGTACCTTCTGTATGGGGATTGGTGACAGAGGGGGAACATCCTGTACCAATTCTTCCAAGTGCAGATTCCAAAACCTGTCACATCACTGCAAAGGGGAGGGAAGGCATCAAGGTACTAAATATGTGGTAATTCTGAGTCGCTTTCCATTGGACACCCACCAAACTTGGAGTTTTTCCCCCAAGGCCTAAAGAATGTCACTTTCACAGCCCTGGGTGGCCAATCCTTGCTTCCTCTCCCATCTGAGTACCCTGGTCTTCAGTCCAAGGGTACAGGCAACCTTGAGGCAGGGTTCAGTTCATTCAATCGGGTTTCGAGGTTAAGTTCTTCTGGTATAGCTCCTGGGTTATGCCATGTTGCCTACAAGGTCAGCATCAAGCGGCATTTTGGTGCTTACTCCATGGCGTGGTTCACCGAGGGATGTGTAGAAACATATTCATAGTGTCTATCAAAGAATATAGAATCTGGTCCATTGTCCCCCTAGGTTCCCTACAATCATTGTTTAGCATCCCTCCCCAAGGTGAGGTACTTCTTCCCAATCACCCACCATGCTCACCAACAGAACTGTGTCTCCTCCAAAATGTAGATGTTCCCACCCTTCCCATGTCTTAGCTTGACTTTCTGGTCAGGTTCTTCTTCCACTCCTGTGGAGGGTCCCAGCCTTGTCTGGATGTTGTATCCCCTCAAGTGGATGGTCTTCTCCCATTTCCCCCTCTGGAAGGAGTGACCACAGACAATGTGAGGTCTCCTCCTTCAAGGTGGCTCTGGTGAAGGGCACATAAAGAAGATAATGTATGGTTCATGTCTGGTAGGTAGACTTCTCCCCTTTTGCTCAAGAATTGGTCCCTAAGATTTGTTTACTTGGTGTTTCTTCTTATAGTACTGGACTCATACAATATTTGTCCTTTGGTGGTTGAATAAATTCACACAGCATAATGGTTTCCAGGTCCTTCCACGCCATGTGGTGCTTCATGCTTTCATCACCATTTTTTAGGGATGCATAGCATTCCATTGTGTGTAAGCACAGAGTTTCTTTACCCACTCTTCCACGGTGGGACACTCGGGCTGCTTCCGGTTTCTTACTATCGTGAACTGTGCTGCTGTGAACATGGGAGGGCATACCTCCACTTGTGTTCTGTCTCTTATTTGTTTGGGGTATATGCCTAATAGGGATATTGCTGGATCATATGGAATTTCAATTTCCAGTTGCTTTAAGTATTGCCTTATCACTTTCCACAGAGGCGATATGTATTTACAAGTCCACCAACAATGTACACCAGCTCCAATCTCTTCATACCCTCTCTAGCATTGGTTGTTTTCTATTTTTTTGATTTGGGCTAGCATTGTGGGTATAAAGTGGTCTCTCATGGTGGTTTTCCTTTGCATCTTCCTGATGGCTAGTGATGATGAGCATTGTTTCCTGTGTTTATCAGCCATAAGTGCTTCCTTTTTTAAAATTTATTTTTTTATCTTTTTTTTGGGGGGGGTGGGGGGGCATCACGGCCTCCGGTAGTCATGGGCACTACCCAGTGCTGCTTCTGAGAGCCGCCGCTGGATTTGAACCGCCAAGCCCTTAGGCTGCAGTTCCCCACTCCACCACTTACGCCACCGGGGCTCAGCCCAAGTGCTTCATTTTTGGTGAACTATCTGTACGTGTCTTTTTCCCCATATCTTGGTCCTCTTGTTATTTTCTTATTGAGCGGTTGTAGAGTTGTGTATATTGTGGACTCTCATTTCTCGTTCCTGATGAAGTCTTTTGATGTACATAAGTGATATAATTTTGGCATGTCTGAGTCATCCATCTTGTCATATGCTCTGTGTGCCTCTTTATACTTGGTGAGATTAACTCTTTATCGGAGTAGAAGACCTGATCTTTCTTTCAAGAGTAGCCGGTGGTTTCGAACTTCTGACCTTGAGATTAGCAGCTGAAAGCATAACCTACTCCACCAGGGCTCCTTGGGGAGACAGGAACCTAAAAAGAGGTTAGTAACTTTGTATAATATGCAGCAGGGCATGGGGATTATTAAAGGTTTTCAGTCTGTGGATGAAAAAATTACTGCTGTATTTCTTTGGGAAAGATGAGCAATGATGTATACAGGAATGATAAAGAAGAAGACTAGAAAACTGTCATGAGAGTGCTCCCTAGCATCTGATTAAAGTCCTCATTAACTCCTTCTTGAACCCCTGAGAGACAGAAAGTGAGAGATACATGTTGAAAAGTCAGATTTTGGCCATAGTCATCAAGTTTGCACTGTCTGAGATAGTAGAAATCGCTTACCCTCTCTGAGTGAGTCTCCATTACCCTGTGTGTGGATTCATTACTTATTCTTTATAAAGACAGGAGCAGCAGGACTCAGAAAAGGGTTGGGAATAGAGTACAAAAGAGGAATACAACATTGCTCCAAGTGATTAATAATAATAAGCAACTACTATTTATGATTCCCTGTGTGTCTGAACTAGGAACCCTGATGGCACAGTGGGTCATTGCGTGGCCGCTAACCAGAAGGCCCCACTTCAAACCTACCAGCTGCACCGTCAGAGAAAGATATGGTCATCTGCTTCCATAAAGCTTGCCAGCCTTGGAAATCCTACGAAGCAGTTCTCTGTTCCATAGGGTCACTCAGAGTATGAGTAGGAATCTACTTGACAACAGCGGGTTGAGATGTGTATTGCCATGCCTGGAACTTTACAGAAATTCCGTCATTTACAAGTACCTTGAGAGCTATGTCTTTTTACAGATGAAGGGGTTGAGAGGCTCAGCTAGCTGATAGAATGACAGAGACGAAATAGGTGTCTAGGCCTCCCTGTTTCCAAGGCCTTTTTCCCTCTATTTGATCATGCTGTTTAAGAGATAGGTAAATAATGCCAGGATTTATTTTTGTGTCCCAAAGGAATCACTGTCTTTTACCACCTTTTTGATGCACTAAAAACCATCAAAGACGCTAAGAAGCAATGTGTGGCTATAACTATAATCGACTCTTCTGAGACGAGTTCATTCATTCACTCGTTCATTCCACATTTATTGAGCGTGCTTCATGAACTGTACGTGGCCTGGGAGATGCAAATAAGGTTAAGGCCTACCACTTCACTCAATGTGCTCACGAACTAGCAAAAAACAAATACAAGTAAAATGAGGAAGAGGTATTTTCTGACAGAAGGGAAACTGGCCAAAGAAAAAAAAGCTAAACTAAAAACAATGAAGCATATACAATATATATTAATTTTATATATTTGCTATTAAGTCTTGACTTAAATTATTGTAAAACTACAGGATTTGATTGTTGAAGATACTGTACTTACACATACCTTCTACAAAATGCGAACACTTCTCTTCCTAACAGCATGGAAAAGAGGCCATGAGTTAAGGCTCTGTTTTGTGCATCTACTGTCAAGACTAATTAGGTTACTAGCTTATTTAAGAAAGTATTCTTCGGGCTGAGCCCCAGTGGCATAGTGGTTGTGCGCAGGACTGTGGCCCACTGGGACGGAGGTTCAATTCCAGCAGTGGGGCTGGGACTCCTACTCCCACCACTGGAGAGCAGTGATGCCCCCCCCCCCAAAAAAAAGTATTCTTCCTTGAACAGTCCCATTGGTAAATAAAATGCCTTTGAATTGCCAGGGTTTCGACTGATATGGACCTAAGTCAGTGTCATTGGGCAGAAAGTAAAATATATATGTACATGAAGGATATACTGCAGACTCTGTTTGATAAGAAAAGAAAGTTATTCCTTAAAAATAGTGGGAAAAAGTAAATTACTTCCAAAGAGTAATTTGATAATTTACTATCATATTAATGGAATATATACTATGGGGGGTTATTTGCTACTCAATATTTTGCTGGGGCTAGAAGCAAGAGAAGTGATAGCTGTAAGATAGTGGGCACTGATCTATAACAATAAATCAAGAAATTGGCTTCTAAATCTAGTTAAAGGAATTTGTTTTAACTAGGAAGTATAAATAATAGTGAAGTATTTAAAGTAACACTTCAAGGGCTGAGCCCTGGTGGCATAGTGGTTATGCGCAGGACTGCGGTCCACTGGGATGGAGGTTCAATTCCAGCTCCACAGGAGCAAAGGCTGGGCCTCCTACTCCCACCACCAGAGGGCAGTGATGCCCCCCAAAAAACAACAAAACAACAACAACAACAACAAAAGTGACACTTCAATACCACTAATCTAAGATGAAGCATAGCACCTTCTATTTTAGTGACTTTGATTTTATGTATCTGACTAATGACATTTATCAGTTTAATTCCTACTGGTCATCACAAAAGTTTTATATATGTGTGTACATGTATATACATATATATGTATATACATACATGTACATACATATGTGTGTATACATATGTATACACATATGCATGTGTGTGTATTCTTTAATTTTATTCCTAGAGCTTGGAAATTGGGTCCATAAATTCAACATATCATAATTTATACTAATACATAGATACCACTTAGTTTAAGCAAACCATAACAAAATATTAAAATACCTTCATAAATAATCAAGCAAGCATTTAAATGAGTGATAAGGCTAAATAATCATAAATTTGACTCTGCTGAAGTGCAATTATATGATACGCTACAACTCAAAATACTAATTAAAAAAATGTCCCCTTAAATTGACAGGAACCTCTTATTGAACACACAGAAAGGCAGTCTTTTCATGTACCGGCAGAGTTACAAACCACCTTTAGAAGGACATTCTTTTTGTTGCCCCTCCCTACTGAGTTGTAAGAATTGTTCTATCTCAGGTTATGTCAAGTCCAAAACATGGATCTTCTTTTGGGGGAGGGTTAGGATAGAGAAGGAAACAAAGACTGGGAAGAAAAAGTGTAAAGGAAATACATAGGCTTTTAAGTAAGACTTAAAAAGGAAGAGAAAGCATACTTTTCTTTCATGCTCCTTAACTAATGAAACCAACAAATACGAATACTGGCAAACAGTGAGAAGCTTTATTCAGGATGGCTTAAACATTAAACCAAATTGGGTATCAAGGTAGTTTCTGAGATCACAATGGTTTGACTGTAGAGGACTGAAGTGTAGAGGGAGCATAAAACAGGGTATTGTATAATGAAGGCAGGTGTTGGATCTTATAAGAGCCTTGGCAGTGGAGTGGTTAACACAGGCTCACCTGCTAAGCTAAAGGTCGGTGCTTCCAAGCTCCCAGAGACGCCACAGAGCAGTTACTGTCTCTGTCAAGCACGCAGCCTTGGGAACTCTATGGGTGAGTTGTGCATTCCTTCCGGCTCACTATGAATGGAAGAGACTTGAAGGCAGTGGGTTTAGTTACATGATGTCAAGCAAGATGAAGGGCAGTTTGGGAACCCCCAAACAGAAAGAAATGGCATTCTGGAATTGCTATTCAGTCATAAGGAAGTATGAGTCTTTCTGAAGCTTTTCTTTGATGATCATTTTAATGGAAAATAAACACTATAATTGAGAATAGGTGTAATGATTTCACGTGTTCGTACTTTCTCCTAGTATAATTGTATTTTGTGAATGAAATGAGAAAAAAAAACACTTTCCACAGACTTTCTCCTCTCCCACTCCCTGGGAAGGTATAAACCCCTCCCATCACGAAACGTTCTAGACCAATGAGTCTCCCTCCACTGTGTCGGGATCAATATCATAATGCAATGTGGCTTAAATGACTGCGTTAGCAATCACTCAGGGGGATGGCATAGCCCTTTCTTTTCTCACAAGAAAACACATTTAATATTTGGTCTTGAGAAACGACCCTTTGCACCAGTCAGAAATGAGCTAACAAGCGTTGTGCAAGCCCTGATAGCCTCAAACCTTCCCATTACTTGGTAGAATGATTGGTGCAGAGACTCCCGATATGACTGTTTCACACAAAATGACCGGAGGCTCCAGTCCACATAACCTCACGTGTTAGCGGCCCGGTTTCTACTTGAGTTCTAAGGTTCTAACACGATAAACTGAATGTAAAAACAAAAGTCACTCAAGATGGTGCCAATCAAGGAAGGTACCTCATGTTTTTCAGTTTGATTGACTGCTTTCTCTCATCTCTGTAACTTTTAGTTCCCCTCAGAGGATTCTATCCGTGAAACTGTCATAACCTCAAGGAACTGCTTCTTCTCTGCAGCCACATCCCAACGGGTCTGTCTGTAACGTCACATGCAATCTCTAAAGGGTGAGGCTCCGGGTGGGGGTGAGGGCTGGGGCCCGAACTTCTCATGACCGGCATTAAAGACCTTCCAGGGAATTTTTGCGTTGGGTTGGTTGAAGCCAACGTGTATTCCTGTTTTCCTCTTACTGGGAGCTGCCCCATTACTAAAGCACCGTTCTGTGCCCGAGAGAAGGGAGAGAGCTAACTAGTGAAGTGGGAGGGTAACGCCTTGCTCCGGGCTTCCACTTAAGCCCTCAGTCTCGCAGTTGGTTTCAGTAAAGAAGAGAAGAGAGAGGCAGAGTGAAAAGAGAGAGAGGGAGAGAGGTGAGAGAGAAAGAGAGGAGGGGAGAGAGTGGAGAGGTGAGAGAGGGGGAAGAGAGAGACCCAGAGAAGAGAAAGATGGGGGAGGGACAAGGGAGGGAGGGAGGGAAAGAGAGAGAGAAAGAGAGAGAGAGAGAGAGAGAGAGAGAGAGAGAGAGAGAGAGAGAGAGAGAGAGAGAGAGAAATATCTCCTACAGCTAGATACATATGACTAGGGACCCCTGACAGTGTCCCAAGCCTCAGAAAGAGGTCTGCACACACTCTCAGAGTAGGGACCGGGCCACCGAGTCGGAGGGAAAAGTCACTTTCCCCGGAGCAGGGGGCCTACCTGCTCCGCCCCGGGGGTCCAGCTTCCCCGCGTCCCAGCTGCTCAGCGGGTCCGGGATCCGACCAAGTGCTGAGACCCGTGGACGCGTGCTTCGGGTCTGGCCACCCCAACACCTCCCTTCTCCAGGTCCGGCGACCTTCGGCCCTGGGGACGGCGCGGGTGCCGCGGTCCCCACGCCAACCCCCACGCGCACGGGCGCCTCTCCCACGTGGACGCGCGGCCGAAGGGGAAAGTTTGTGCGCCGGCCCCCCGAGCTGGGCGGGCCGGGGAGCCGGGATCCGCGTCCCTCGGTCCGCGCCCAGCTCGCTCGGTCTCCGGGCTCCGCCGCCCCAGGCGCGTCGTTACATAAGCCCGCGGCCACGGCCACCGCCACCGCCACCCGGGCGCCAGCCACCCCGCGTCCCGCGCGACCCGTCGGCCCGGGCGCCCCCGGAGCCCCTGCCCCAGCCCCTCCCGGACCCCTCTCCTCGGACGCTGCTCCTCACAGCCCCTCGGGGAGCCTCCCCTCAAACACGCTCGCCCAGCTGCTTCTGGACCCGGGCCGCCGATCTCTCTCGGGGGTCCCCCCCCCCTCGTCAGGGCCGGCTCCTCTTGGGGTCCCCCAGTCTCGAGCTGTCGGATCTGGCCACTTCTTGGGGCGCCCCTCCGCTCCGACCCCTCTCCCAGGCTCTCGCCCCACTCGGACTCGCGGTCCCGGCCCCTGTCCGGGTCCCTTCCCCGCCGTCCGCCCTGTCAAAGCGGCTCCCGAACTCTTGGAGCGCGGGTCGCGACGCGACCCCACTGCGCCCGGGGTCCGCGCACCTCGGCTCGCGCTGTCACCGCTCCGCGCCCCGGTGCGCTCACCTCCGATCGGCTGTCACCGCCCCCGGGCCCGGCGTCGCCGCCGCCGCCGCCGCCGCTGCCGCCGCTTCCTCTCTCACACTTGTTCCCGAGTCGTTCTGGGGTGGCTGGTCCCCTGGCGGGTCCCTGGGTCCGGTCGCGGAGTGCCGGGGCCGGCTGCACAGAGTCCCCGTCTGCAGCCCCCACGTCGCGTCCCAGTCTGGCACGCAGGACCCTGCCGCCGCCGCCGCCGCCGCCGCCGCCGCCGCCGGGCGCCACACGGACCCTCCCGCTGCCGCCGCTGCTGCTGTCCGAGGTGCGGCTCCTGCCAGGGGTGGCCAATCGCACCCGACTGCGCCGAGCGCGCTCCGCCCCACCTTCTCGGCCCGCCCGCCCCCTCGCCTGCAGACCACGCCCCCATCTGGGCTCCGATAGGCTCTCTACTGACCTTCCCTGATCGCAGGGTACAGGGCTGGGGCCGGATATAGGTACTTGACTGAAAGTGCCTGTGAGGCTTGAGAGGTCAATGGCGCATTCCGATTGGTGGATTCCGCAGAGGGCGGGACGGGGTGGGGCGGGTCTATTTCAGACCCGGAAGACACTTGCAACTTTACTTACTCTTGGGCCCTCTTCGGGTGCGGTCATCTTTGTTTGCGCTTTTTTAGGGGGGGGGGGGGGGGGTCAAAGTTCATGTCACTCCACCCTAAACCTTAACTTTTTGGGGACATTCCCAAGAACCAAAGCTATGTAGGAGTCCCGTGGGCCACCAGGTTAGAACCTTTGAGGTCCCATGCTGCTGGGAGCCCTTGTACAGCTTCCGATGTAATTATGCATTGAACTCATTGCATTTTTTCACTTAGGATATGAAAATACTTTCAAGGTCAGGAGCCCTTTACTTCTCTTGCAAGGGAGTTGCCCTTCTTTCCATAGCGTTCAAAATTAGTTTAATGTGGTGGGGCAAGAAATATAGACGCGTATACTTGTTCCCGAATTGGGACCCACTTTGGTAGGCATGAAGGCTGAACTTCAGAAATACTCGCTTTGGGGCTTTTGAACTTGTATTATCATGCAAGAGCACAGAGCTGTGGTTTGAGGATCCTCTTCGCTTCAGTAAACCAACCCAACTTAACCGTTTTTCAGTAAGAGCAGATTTTACTGACTGAACGAAGGGCAACATATAAGAAGTTCTGACCCCAAGTGCAACCAACCTGGGCTTACCAGAGACTTGTTCTGACCTGGGGCTGCCTGCCAGGGGTGCACATGCACTGTGTGACCCAAGACCTTTCCTGGTATTTTTGTGAAACTGACTTAAGTTGGTTAATTCCTTTTGGACAATGAAAATAAATTCTCAACCCTGGACACCAAGGTAACCCTAAGGACTTGGACAAATTAGTGGTTAATGAAGATGTTCTTTCATTTGGAGACTTTTTAATAGCGTTGGCATATATACACAGGCCTTGGCCCTCAGGAAACTTATTAATGCTTTTTGCTTAAATTCCAGCTTGTATTCTACACGGTACACATTTCCTGAGTTTATTAATTATATGGCAGTGTGACGTTCCTCTTGAACTTGAGAGCTAGGGCCTGCAGAGAAGGTCTAGGCACGAAATATCCTGGGAATGGATTCAAATGGAGTTCTGAAGCAATGCCAGTCTCCTGAGCTGTGGCTGAATGCTATTTTGAGAGAGGAAGAACTTGCTTTTAAGAGAACTTGATTTTTATAGGTCCAATAGACTGCTCATAGTAATTATATTAAATATCTTTAAGTGTTGGGTAAAAGCCAAACCATCTTCTTTCTTTTTTTAAACCAGGCCTCCTGTTTATTAATGAACATTTATTTGAAGTTTTCCTACCCATTCTGCAGTAGGAAACATGGACAGAAGACAGTGTGGTCATTTTTCACACTCAAGCGTTCTGCTGTTCATTTCTGGCCATCAGAGCAATCAATGGTTGCAAGGAAGGCGTAGGACCAGGCAATGTGTCCTTCCATTGTCTCGATAATGACTCAACATAATAATTTCTAAAATGTTGCTAGATATAGGCTTTTTGACCTATGAAAATTGCTGCTGATAGGAAATCCATTTTAGAAACTATCCAACAGCATTTTATTCTTAAGACAACAGATGTCCTGAAGTTGTAGTTTAAATGTAAGATGACCCGCTGCTTTTTAACAATTTGCCCTGCATCCCATGGTGTTTTAAGATAATAAATATATTACAATAGAAATTTTGCATTCTATGAACATTTTTGTTGCTCCACAGAGACCAAATTTTTAATCAAGGAACTCCCCTTCCCCATGGTCAGTGGTGTCCCCCTTAAAATCTGGTCACTTTTTTTTGGAGGGGAGTGCCTCACTGCCTGCTGGTGGTCGTGGGAGCTACCCAGCGCTGCTCCTGAGAGCCACCGCTGGATTTGAACCGCCAAGCCTATGGGCCACAATCCCGCACTCAACCACTTACGCCACCAGGGCTCAGCTCAAATCTCGTCACTTTATAGGGGCAGATCTACAGCAAACTCTAGGATTGAACCTAATTATAAGTGGGTACATTAGAGAAACAAATCCACAGAAATTCATGTGTATAAGAGAGTTTTATATACAGGATAATTGCACATCAAGAAAACATCCCACCGCAGTGCTGCCTAAGACCTCAAGTCTAACATTAGCCCAATATGTCCGACACCAATCCATAAAGCCTTCCTCCGTCTCAAAAAAACACATGCAATGATGCCGACTGCGGGAGGACAGCTGAATCAGTGAATGCGTAAGCGTGTCAGCGCTGGCAGGGATCTTGATGTGGCTTCTCCAGCACCCAGGGCTGCATCGGGGTAGGTCCATGTGGCTTCTCCTCAGGGATGTCTCCCAGCAAGTGGATCTTACCAGCTAAAGCAAGGAACTGGCTAAGGCAGCTGCACCTGGGTCTGAAGATAAGAGAGGAACAGACCCGAGAACTCAAAGTCAAGGCTCACAGAGACATTTATCTCGCCGACCTTCAATGAACCCCATGTGTTTCCACGGCCAGATTGGCACCATAAACTTTTAACTACCTCAATAAGGAACTTCAGAAGTTCCCAGAGTTTCTGAAACCACGTCTCATCATTCTAGAACTCCTTGGGTTTTGTTGGGAAGGGAAAATCCTATGCAAATAGAGCCAATGTAGGAAGAAAAAAAATTAATATTGGGCTGAGCCCCGGTGGCACAGTGGTTGTGCGCGGGACTGCAGCCCACTGGGATGGAGGTTCAATTCCAGCTCCACAGGAGCAAATGCTGGGCCTCCTACTCCCACCACCAGAGGGCAGTGATGCTTAAAACTTTTTTTTAATTAATATTAAAATAAATGAGAGGAGAATGAAGTTTTTCTTTTTCCTTTTTTCAGCTTTACAAAGAGTGTTTCATTTTTTAAGAGGCGAAGGCACAGCGGGAGAAGCACGAGGCCGCCTGCTCCCAGAAGGATGAGCAGTCTTGGATATCCTCTGTGAGGGTTGCCAAGAGTCAGAATCAACTAACTCAAAGGCGGTGAGTTTGGGGAAAGGGCTGGGGTGGCAGAGCGGTGATGTGTCCTCTTGCTGACCACCAGGTGGGCAGTGTGAACTCACCAACTTCTACCAAAGGGAGGGAGGCCATGCCGTCTGCTTCTGTAGAGGCTGCGGCAACCTTGGAAACCCTACGTATACGTCAGAATGGGCCCTGTGCAAATGGTTGCGATTTGGGGTTTCTGAGGCCAACTCAGGGAAAAATCTGATCACTAAGGGCCAAAGAATGAGAATAGGAAGTCCCTCCCTGGCTGTTGGGAGCCCCAGAGACCTCATAGTTAAACGCTTGGCTGCTCATCAAGAGGTTGGTAGTTTGAACCCAACAGTCAACTGTGCAGAAGAGCTTCATTCACAGCCTTGAAAACCCTAAGAGTCTTTCAGGTGACCAGCAGGAATGGACTTAACAGCAACGGATGGGGCTTCTCTGGCTTTGACACGTGCTTTTAGCACGTTTCTTCTTCACGTTTCTTTTTTAACAGAGGTGGGTGGCAAAGTAAAGCATTTCTATTACTTCGGAGAAGCCATTCAACATCTCTGGGCCCTGTTCCTTATCCACACCAGAGCACCAGCATTCCAGAAAAGAATGGACACCCTAGAATTTTACGTTAACCCCCATTTCCAGCACTAGGTCAGCTTCCACTCAGAAAGCATCATGAGTTAATTCACTCGGTCCCTCCAGAGTGCCTACATGGGGCCGTGCTTATTTTAGTCAAATTACTATTAACACTCGTTCGTTTGACAACCTTAACAAAAAAAAAAACCTTAAAAAAAAGTATTCTAGGAAACATGCATGTGGAAGGACCTTCGTTTGAGGGTCTAAACAAGAGGGATTGGGATGCTGCCCACCCCCCACCCCCGTTTTAATTTTTTTAAAAGGCAAATGCTACATCTTTTTTCCATGTATAAAATCGGGAGGTAGGCTATTTCAGTAAAGCAGTAGAATGGGAAATGGCTCCCACGGGCGGAGACCATCTGGTGCTGCTGATCCTAGGATGGAGCATCATTCTTTCCGTTCTTGAAGCTTCCGCGCTGGGCAAGTCAGAGGAGGATGCAGTCTGGAGGTCTAGGTTTCCTGACCGTTCAAGCGTAGGGCTCATTTTATTTATCGGCTTGCGGAAACCACCTTCACCTGCCCACTACCGCCCCTTTAAAGCCTCTGCTCCGCAGGCCGCCAACGACTTGCTTCAGCTTCAGGCGCCGCCTGGCGGCTGTTTCTTGAAGTGGCCTCTGAGCTGTGGGGTCCTCGTCGTGGCGCCGCTCGCCTATGGATGTGCCTAACCTCAGATAGCCTACCCCCCCCCCCCACCCCACCTTAGGACATAGTTGAGGGGTTTTAGGCGGCGATGAAGGGTCTGCGGTTTGGGGAAAGGGGTGGCACCGTGACGTTTCGCTCCTCTCCCTCAAGCACCACGGAGTTAGGCGGGCGTCGGGCAGCCCGCGACCCGGAAGTCACCGCCACCGCGAGGCCCCCGTTGCCGAGCGCGGGCGCAAGGGGCGGAGCCAGGCGCGGACCGGGGAAGAGCGGCTCGGGCTCGAGTAGGCGGCCCCCTCGGGCGCAGCGAGGCGGACGCGGGCCCCCGGGCTCGAGTGGGTGCCGTCTCCCGGTGATACCCTCCGCCACGGGCGGGAACGACATGAGTGCCGCAGGGCTGTTGGCTCCGGCCCCGGCCCCGGCCGGAGCGCCGCCGGCGCCGGAGTACTACCCCGAGGAGGACGAAGAGCTGGAGAGTGCCGAGGACGACGAGCGCAGCTGCCGGGGCCGCGAGTCGGATGAAGGCGAGTCCCGGGTTGCCGGGAGACCCGGGGCGGGGAAGGGTACAACCGTGGCGGCGGCGGCGGCGGGGCTGTGTGGGCGAGGGGCGCGCTGACCCCTGCGGGGCGGCGGGGCAGCTGGGAGCAGCTGGTCTCCGGGGAAGTTGCCCGCACTCACGCCGGCCGGGGGAGAAACCCCTGGGGAGCCCACAATTGTGGGGGAGAAGGCACTTGGGGAGATGTCAGAGCCGCAGGTCCCTTTAAGAAGCCTCTCCAACCTCCCCCGCCCCCCCCCCCCTAACCGTCCCTCCCACCTCCGGTGATTGGAATGGGAAAGCCATCCCGTGAGCGCGTGGAGTCCTCCCCGCTCGCCTCTTCCTTCGTTCCGGAGAGGCTCGGAGCGAAGCCCGCTGTGGCTGCCCAGATCCCGGCGTGTCCCCCCTGCCCTCCCCCCGGAGGTGTCCTGAGTCAGCCCCATTTGGGTTGAGAGCGCAGGTCGATGACCAGAACGAGGGCTGACATCGGCCCGCTCCCGGTTTCCCTCTGGTCCCCCAACTTCCTGACTTCCAACAACTCTTCCCAGCTGTAATGGGGCCGTGCCTTCGTCGGGGGCTGGGGGCGTGGGAGGAGGGGAGGGGGCGTCCTCGGACCCGGAGCCTGGGGCCCCGTCGAATTTTTCCGCTCGGATCCGCGTGGCCGAGCCTCGGCTTTTAGACGCAGCGTTACGGGAGCAGCGTTTGGGGAGGGACCGAGGAAGGGAGAGGCGAAGAGACGGGAAAGGAGCTCGAGGGAGTCGAAACCACCAGCCACCCCGCTCAGAGGGCGAGAGAGGAGACGCTGTACTCCTGTAAAGAAGGCTTAGCGCGCCCCACCGAAGTAGTCTTACACCCTGGCCTGTAGAGGGTTTCTCTGAGTCGGCTGGAAGGTAGTGAGGGCGGTTTGCGTGCTGCTTTGGGTTGGATGTGTCGGGGTTAGGCGACAGTCCCCCAAGTGCCGAGGGGCCTGGCCGGCCGGCTGGCCAGGGCACATGGGTTTGTGGGCAGTGGGACCCTCCGTAGCCCTTCCAAAGTCAGCTGTGC